>JAUZNJ010082010.1:11925-23824 GCA_034780135.1 Jordanella pulchra | reverse complement strand
CATCCGTCCATCCATCCATCCCTCCATCCATCCATCCATCCATCCATCCATCCATCCATCCATCCATCCATCCATCCCTCCGTCCATCCATCCATCCGTCCATCCATCCATCCCTCCGTCCATCCATCCATCCATCCATCCCTCCGTCCATCCATCCATCCATCCATCCATCCATCCATCCGTCCATCCATCCATCCATCCATCCATCCATCCAACAAATAAACTAACCGTTCTTCTACCAGGTTATTGGACATTATGAAGTAGGTCTTATAGTGGAATATGAACCTAGAAAGATCTGGAATCTGACCTAAAGTTAGATCCAATCTTCAGAGATGTTTTGTGCTCTAAGGTCACCGTTGTCAACTGTGACACCATAGCTGGTGAATTTTCTAGTGACTTTCTGGTGACATTTCTCTGTGCTGTTGGAGACTTTGGTGACAACATGAAAGAACCGAGTTTCTAGTCTGCAGCTGTAGCCTCCCTGCTCCAAAGCACTCACTGTCAGTCAGACGAGACACAAGAGAAAATAAGTCACACATGTGGAAAGCTTTGAGTGGGATGTAAATATATTCAATGTTTGCGGGGGTTCGTTTCCCTCTTGACATGCAGTTCATTCACAGCCTCATCCGCCGTGTTCCTCTGCAGTCTTTAAGTTAAATATAACAGAAGCCTGGTTTTTGTAGTTTTGGTTTAAGTCAAGTATTATGGAAAACTTGAATTCGTTGAATTATTTGTTTTAAACTTAAGGATAGAGATATTCCTCTCTTCTACATCTAGATCAATGCTTTACCTAATGTGCAAATATGACATGTTATCGTCCAACAGCGACGTTTCCTGCTGGAGAGTTGAGAACTGTTTATCAGGCTGAGTCCCTGCATCTCTTTATACATTGAATCTGTTGAAAAATTCTCTCATGTTCACACAGGAAGTATTCAGGTGGAGAGGTTTTCTGCTTTTTTTGTTTTGAAAGAGGAACTAAAGAAATCAACACAAGGCCATCCTCGGGCCGTTCATCAACAAGGTCTGCTTTCAGTTTCTGGAGGAAATTTAATTAGATTCCAACAACATGTCCTGTGTTGTTTCAACTGGTTTTTAATTTCTGTTATTCATAAGGCAGATATCAGTTTGGGACTCATTCATCTTTTTAAACAAATCCTTGGATGGTTATGCTCAACCCTAAAGCCTGAAATGTGTCACAGATGCTTGTCTTTGGTGGCATAAAGAACCTCCAAACCTTCCTGTAAAGGATTCTGGTTTAAGGACTGCTTCAGTCTCCAACAGACATTTCCTTTTCCTCCTGTGGTGCTTAATTAGTCTCACAAAGGGTACAGTGAGTTCAGTATTAAGTGGGAATTTAGTTTTATTTAAATCACTCATGTAAACTGTTGTCCATGCATATTTTGAACATTTTATGCTTGCAGATTCAACAACATGATGCCTTCAATGTGTCCCAACCATTAGTTCTCCTTCCTTAGTAGTAATGTTTCTTCCTGGCTTTGGCTGGTAATGTTGTAACAACATGGGTGGCTGCACTGCTGTTCTTTCTCTCTCTCTACCCTCCTGTCTTCTGACAGCTCAAGTTACGCCTTGGCCACGCCTCCCATCACCTGATCCGTCCGCTGTTCAATCTGGCTCTGGACTCGAGTTTTCAAAAATGTCATCTTCCCATTAGACAGCCGCGGTTACTCTGTCTTCCATAGTAGATTTGTGTTCAGAGACGAAGTACATCCGAGGCTGCTAATCCCTCGCGTTGCCGTGCCGACGTGTCACCGCGGATATCCGGATAACAGTGGGGAAGGGAATGAAGTTTATTTTTTGACGGACATTCTTTTTTCTTTGCTTTTTCCAATGCAAGAATTGTTAAACATAATTTTTTGTTGTCATTCTTATGTGTAAACAAAAAAAAGAAAAACAAATTGTCAATCATTTTACCTAAGAGTCAACACACTGAATGAAGTGTATGGTGCTTGTCTAACAGGTTTAAACAAACTAACAAACTTACAAAGAAAATATAACTCAGCTCTAAAAAGGAAGAAAGAAAATCCTTCTCGTCAGGAGGGATACCGGACTGCTACCCTACAACAATACTAAAAAAACACACGTAAAAAATATAGTAGCTAATCTTTTAAAACTCTCACAAGAACATCTTCAAAAAGCATCTTCAGGCTAAAGGCTGTTCGCTAATAGCTGTTTAAATTGGTTTGGTGGAATCATCGTTAAATCACTTAGTTTAACAGAGTCATTAAATGTTTTCTGACAGCAGCAGCAATATGCGGCCAAATGATTCATGTTAAATTTGGAGCTAAGCTAACGATAGCGTCACAGGAAGGTGAGGCTTTAATGAACTCCGGTTCGGTCCAGCATTGTGTTTATAAACGCTCAGCTAACATTATTAGCCGCAGCCAGGAAGAAAACAGTTCTGTCTCTAGAGGCGGGATTTCCTGAAAAACAGCCAAAATTATTTTACTTTCTCAGGTTTTTTCCTCCTCCAGGAATTGACATGAGCCACAGAAACGAGTCCACAGTAGGAGAGGATCTACAGGAGCATAAAAAACAAGAGGATCATGAACTGTTTGTGACACATTGGGGGCCTTGTGGTTTTAAATCTGTGTGTTGGAACAGAGAAAATGCACGTGGAATAGTTTACTTGCATGTGTTTTAAATATTAAATGCTTCTATCGTTATTTAATCAAGTGAACTATTGTCAGAATTCTGACTTTATAGATTGCAACAGAAATCTCAAATGTTTACATCAATATCCACACGTCTAAATAGTTTCCTAAATGTAAACTTTTCAAACCGTACAAACAGTTATACACCATGGATACAAACCTTCTAACATGTTTTCCTACAGCGGGTGATTCACAAATGCGATGATGCGTTCAAAGCTGGAGAAAAGCCTGGATATCTAAGATTTACCCAATTTACTGGAAATGCTCTTTTTTTGCAGTTTTTTCTACTTTCCCCAGTAACACAATAACCACTATATTAAAGTTACAATGATGTTACATCATATTTAGTGTATTCTACAAAAAAAGGTTTAGACTTTACTGCTGAAATAAATACATTTTAATGTCTACATTCTTCTTTTTCTTAAAATAAACAAAGTTAACCGTTGATGTTGAAGGGAATTAACATATTTTATGCAACTAGTCAAGCTGTGGTTGTCAAGGTGTAAAAGTCCTGTATATTTTTGGACGTAGTGTCTGCCTGAACTGCTTTTATTTCTTATATTTCATTAGCATCTTCCTTCAGAAGATGGACCCTGGTATGGATGCCCCACCATCATCTGCACTCTGTCCAGTGATGGGGGCTGAAGTGCTGCAGGAAGTTGCTGCTGGTGGTTCGTTTAGTTTTATGGGAGTTCATTATTTTTCCAGAAAAAGAAGAATTAAAATGAGTTTGTTTTAACAGTACAATGTAAAACTGTAACTTTTTTTAATGAATCCAGTAAATTTAGTGTTAATGTGTGTTGTTGGTCCCAGGTTTCAGTTTGCATGTTCTCCCCGTGCAGGCATGTGTTCTCTCTGGGTACTCCGGCTTCCTCCCATAGTCCAAAAACACAACTGTTAGGTTGGACTCTCTAAATTGTCCTTAGGTGTGAGTGTGTGGATTTGAATGTCTTTGTGTGTCTCTGTGTTGCCCGGCAACAGACTGGCGTCCTGTCCAGGCTGTACTCGGCCTTTCGCCATAGTCTGACGCAGATCATCACCGGCCCCACCGAGAGAAAATGGATGTATATTCTTTTATAGTGGTTATTGGGCTACTGAGCTAAATAAAAAGAAAGGAAATAGTTTTTTTAAGGGAGGCCTAATGCTCCGATGTCCCAGCTTTTCTCCAGCTTTGAATGCATCACCCTATTGTAAATAACATCATTTTAAGAAAGTCTCAAAAGTTTAACAAACCGTTCACACATGTGAATTCTGTTGAACAGGTGCTCTCCTTTAACCTTGTTGAGGTTAATTAAGCTTCAGCCTGAACAAAGCTCTATGATTTTAGTGTTTTTTGTTTTACCGCAGTTCTTCTGTTATCAGGAGGGGAGAAAGCAGAGAAGAAACAGGCAGCAGTGAGCCAAGAGGACGCAAAGGTGGACGTGTCTCGTCTGGACCTGCGTGTTGGCCGTATTATCACCGCAGAGAAGCATCCGGATGCTGACAGTCTGTACGTGGAGCAGGTTGATGTGGGTGAGGCTGCACCAAGGACTGTGGTCAGTGGCCTGGTCAAACACATACCTCTGGAGCAGGTAGGCAGCTTTGAAAATGTCTGACCAGTTGATGCTTAACCACAAACAGACTGGGCTTCATAGTTACAGCTAATAATCTTTAGACGTAGCTTAAAGTGTCATCAAACACAGAACCTTGTTACGGAGAAACATCTATAAAGAATTAAAAAATGAAAGGAAATGATTAATACTGCGGTTCTACATTGTCTTTGCAATACAGTGCAAACCTGCTGCAAACAGAAATTAGCCTAATGATCAAAACAAGTGCAAAGGAAAGATGCTGCCAGTAGGAAAGTGTTAGCAGGGTTCCCACAGGTCCTTAAAACCACTGAAAGTTTTTTAATTTGAAAAAACAAGTTCAAGGCAATTAAAGCTTTTAAAAACAGTCATTTAAAGACACCAATCATTAACATTTCTTGAATGTTTTTTTATGGTTTGAATTTTTCAGTGATGGCATTATGTTTATGTTTTGGGTTTTTTTTTAACCCATGAATTCATTTTTTTCCTGTACGTTAGCTAATATTAACGTAACAAAGCTTTAGGCTTTAGTTAGTGAATAACCAGTCACATTGAAGACTGGTTGGAGGATAGTTTTAAGCTTCACATTTGCTGAAGAAGACCTGATCTCAATCACCAAACCGTATCCATGTATTGTGGATATGAATGTTGACTATGAACATACGATGCTGCCTTTAAAAGTTCATTTCTAAAACTGACCTCAGAACTGTGACAGTAAAGATGTCCACAGAGCTTCATTTTTGCTCTTCAACATGCAGAATGTAGTGCATTTAAAACATACTGTAGATACCATAAGTCACTTCTGTTCACTGAGATGGTTTTAAGCCTAAATATGGACCAACAGGTGATGCTGCTGGTGCTTCAAGAAACAGTGAAAACAAAGGTTCTTGGTCGTCACTCTAGTATGTATAAAAAGAAAAATGCAAATAACTGGGCACATTTTTTTAACCTGCTAAAACCTTTATAATGAATTTATCAAAATTAACGTGTTAAAGTCACTGGCCTTAATAAAAAAAACGATTTTAGATCCAGGAAGGACCCTTTAAATGTGCCAGACTGGCCTCTGTTGGTCAATACAACATTTTCCATTGAAGATGTTTTTAAGCACAGAGAAGACGACTTTCTTCAGTCCCTGCTGTTGTTTTGTTGCTTCGTTTGTCACATTTGAGTCCTAATGCTTAGAGAAGATGATGTAAAGAGAGAAGTCTTCGTGACTCAGAGACAGGAACCGTTTTTTTTTAGTGGAACAAACGGTTTTAGGATGTAACTCTCTCTGTTTCTCCAGCCTAAAGGATATTGATCATTTTCTGTGTTGATGCAGAGACGCTGCAAACTGTAAATCTGCAGCTAAATTCCTATTTGACACATTAAAATAAACAGGTTGTTATCTGTCTGATGGGAGACATGTGAGGCGATATATCATTTCTTTTACGTCTGCTCTGGTGACCATGAATAAATGAGTGGCTTTGCTCTGAACCCCAGGATGTGGGCAGGATAACATCAGGATTACTGTATTGGACAGATGACAACAATTCGCGTTCAGTTTGGACTACTTGGTTTACTAATGCAGCCAGAATCGCCCACAGTGTTTGTAGATTTATGGGCCAATATCTAAAGAAACGAATGGAATAGTTTTTGGGTGTTTTTTTTGTGGATATTCCTCCATGAAGGCGTTCTGTGCCTGAATATTTGACTTCCTGTTTTTTTTTTTGTAGCTCTCTGTTCGCTCTCCTCTGACTACTTCCATGAATTATCTGCCTTTGTGTCGTCTGTAGATGCAGAACCGGATGGCGGTCCTGTTGTGTAACCTCAAACCAGCCAAGATGAGGGGCGTGGTGTCGCAGGCTATGGTCATGTGTGCCAGCTCACCAGACAAAGTGGAAATCTTGGATCCTCCAAGTGGATCAGTCCCCGGGGACCGAGTCAGCGTCCAAGGCTTTCCAGGTGTGTGTCCATCCTGGGGAGGGGTACGGATTTTTACCTTCAGTGTCCAGAAGTAGTTCCTGTCTTTAGGAAATGAGGTGTTCATAACATCAGCCCCCCCCCCCCAGGTTTCTAAATGGTCTGTGACTGCTGGTCTTAACGGCCAATCAGCCGCCATCGCTCAGCCTGTAACCTGATCGTTCTGTGGCAGTTTGCCGAGGAAATGAGCGTCCTAATTATTTCTGTTAGGATTAACCGACAGGAGTTTCAAAAGAACAACCTGTCACCGTTTACTTCATGTCTACTGAGACATAAAACAGACCATAGGAACGCGTGAAGTCGGTGCTTAGAGCCACCATCCCACAGCTTCTAGATGTGACCCTTCTGCTGCTCATCTGCTTCTTAACAGCAGGAAGTTACTGGGTTGAAACTCTCAATGACTGGAACCCCTGAGCTAAAGACGCTACCTTAGAACAGGGATCCCCAAAGTGGGGGCCTGGACCCCTGGAGGGGTCGCAAGACAACAAGTAGAGCGTTTTACAACATTATGATTAGTGCTGAATTAGTCTGATGAATCATAATAATAATCGTTTATAGAAAAAAAACGTCAACTGATAATAAGATCGTGTCTAAGAGTAACCGAGACTAAACATTTGTTGAAAGAATGGCCTCCTTATAGTAATGATTGAGAAAAAACACCACAGATATCAACTTGTAACTCAAAGCTCTAGCTTTGTCTCTGAATCGGATGGGGCTGTATGTGCAGCTTCACTCCTTCCTGAACCTTCGTTACTGGATGAACTCCAGGTGTGCCTGGCCGTGGTTAATGAGGTCAGGCACACCTGGGTTAATCAGTTCATCCAGTAGAGAAAGACAGGAAACAGAGGAGCTGCCTAAGGTTCAGGAAGTCGCAGCTCCAGTGGGATGTTATGGCTCAATAAGGAGCAATGGGCCGATGCTGTCCAGTCTAAGAGTGAACGGTCCAGGTTGGGATCCTCTTCTTGGGTCCGTTTCTCCAGTTCTGCCTCCATCCTATCAGAACCTGTTAACTGATCCTCTGCCTCAGGCTGAGTCACTTCTGACCCAAACGGAACGTTCTAGGCAGCCTAAGACTGTCCTAAATGAATAATAAAAACATGGAGTTTTCCCTCACCTCCTGTTTGCCTTCATTTCTTTTTCCACCAATAAAGTAAAAGTTGTTTTTTTTCCACAGCCGACACCCTATGTGTCTGTTATTACTCACATTTCCCAAAAGGTGAGCAACTGCAGCTCCGTGTTAAGCCTAAGGGAGGCTGGGGGCGTCTGCAGGAACCTAGAAACCCACACAAGGTCCCCATTAGAACCTCTTCCAAGCTTCTGATTGGATTAGTTCTAATCTAAGGTTGGAAGCCAGCTTTCTATGAGTTCTGACAGACGCCGAGGAACATCAGAGGAAGCTCACCTCTTTGTTTTCCCTGAGATGAACTTTACGGATTCAGAGAAATTCTGTTTCCGTGTTTTCAATTACAGCTGAGAACAAACAGACGTTTTATTTACCAAAGCTCAAATGAAACATGACAGAAAGTCAAATTAACTATAAAAGCCGTGTTCCTGCAGGTTATACAAAATAATACAAGTTCCGGATCCAGGAACCAGCTGAGGATTATGTCATGCGGGATGTATTTTTCTCTCATTCCAGGTGAACCAGACAAGGAGCTAAACCCTAAAAAGAAAGTGTGGGAGCAGGTTCAGCCCGACCTGCGTACCGATCAGAGCTGCGTCGCCACCTACAAGGGAGCCGCCTTTGAAGTGGCCGGGAAGGGAGTGTGCAAAGCCCAAACTATGAGCAACAGCGGAATCAAATGAAATGCCGGAGCTGCCTGGAATAGCTGGGTGTTTACTCAGCGCCCGTCTCTGATGATGATGAATGGGAGGAAATGCTTTAAAGATGTTTAATAAAGCCTTTGGATTAGCTGCGCTGTGTTTGTGGGTCCCAACAATCTGTCCTGTCACTGTCACCTCCAAACTACATTCAGTCTCGGCCCATAAAGTGTAATCAGGACAGCAGCGTCTGAGCATTAAGTCTGCTCTCTGAGGAACTTCAGCTTGATTGGGCTTTGATCTTCAGGCTGCAACTCAACAAGACATAATGAGAGAGACTAGAGAGACGTCCCTGGACTGATGGCGCAGATTATTTACACGGCTCTGTGTCCCATTGTTTCAATTTACTCTCATAGCATAATAATAACAATACTCTGTAAAAGCAGAGCACTTTGTTCTGTGGTTGTTGATCAGGTTTCCCAGACAGCAGCAGCTTCTCATAGAAACAAAGCCTGTCGGTTTTATCTAAGCAGCACTTGGAATAATTACTGAAAGAATTACTAGTACATCTAGAAAGTTGGTCTAACTAGTTGGTATGAGAAACTATCGCTCTAGATAGCTCATATCTAGAGGCATTAAAAAGTGTGAAGCTAATGAAAATGCAACAAAAAAATCCTTTCTTCAGCTCAGAGCAGTAACTTAGAATCTCCAGGTCTCCATAATGTCCATTAGATCAGGGAATCCTGAACTTTTCAAACCTGAACCCAAAAATTTAAAAAATGCACTTTAAAGTATGTTTATTCATTTTTAAATCTATTCTTTTTAAAATTACATTTAATTTATCATTTTAAATGCATACTTAATTTTTGATGGTGAATGTTATAATTTCAAAGTGTATTTTAATATTTGAACCAATATAAATGTAGTTTACCATCAATAATATAATATTTTATGGTACATTCATTTACCATGTTCTATGCAGGATCCATGTTCTATGCCGAGAAATGGTCCATGGATTCAAATATGGTTGTGGCAATTCATTTATTCCCAATTCAACCTTTTTTATATAGTAGTTTAAAAAAAACAATAGGGGCTAAGGGCTGCACAAAAGTAGAAATAAAAAGACCATTAAATGCAATAAGATTTATACAAACAATATAAAATAAGTGAAAACAAATTAGAAAATAAAAGAAAAAACATCAACCAACACCAACAAACTCAATAAAGTAGCGATACTCTCATAAAAGTACTTAAAAAAAATTTACTCAACTAATTGAAACCTAGTAACCTGTTCCTACCCACCTTTGGAGACTAAAGTTAATAATCAAATACTTAAACGTCGCAACGTCTTCCGCTTTATCCGGGACTGGGTTGTGGGGGCAGCAGTCTCAGCAGACTCCCAGACTTCCCTCTCCCCAGACACCTCCTCCAGCTCTGCTGGGGGAAGCCCGAGGTGCTCCCAGACCAACTGAGAGACATAGTCCCTCCAGCATTGCCTGCGTGGGGGTATCCGAAAAAGATGTCCAAGCCACCTCAGCTGACTCCTCTGGATGTGGAGGAGAAGCAACTCTACTCCGAGCCTCTCTTGAATCACAGAACTCCTCACCCTACGTCTAAGCGAGTGCTCAGCCACCCTGCGAAGAACGCTTGTCTGACAGTGTGGGGTCCTGTCTCTATGCCTCCGATTGATCATGCACCTTGGCTAATTGGCCAAGGGGATATCCCTTGGACTGACCAGTAAGTGTGCGTGACTTTCACCCGGGAGTCTGGGGATCGAACCTGTTGTGCACCTTGCCACATTTGGCGTGGCTGGCAGGATCCATGTTCTATGCCGAGAAATGGTCCATGGATTCAAATATGGTTGTGGCAACCAGCGTGGAGCATGAGGACATGGTTGGGAAAAGATGGGGGAGAGATGTGACAGTGTGGGGTCCTGTCACTATGCCTCCGATTGATAATGTGTCTTGGCTACTTGGCCAACCGGATATACTGGGATAGACTGGTCACCTTGAGTGACTTTCACCCAGGAGTCTAGGCATCGTGTCCCGCCCGGGCCCTCTGTTGTGCACCTTGCCACACTGGTATCCGGGATCTCATTCTTTCCGTCATGACCAAGATTTCATGACCACAGGTGAGGGTAGGAACATAGTAAATCGAGCTTTGCCTTTTTTTCAATCAGCTCCCTCTTTACCACAACAGACCGGTGCAAAGTCTGCATTATAGCAGCAGCCACACAGATCCGTCTATCTCCTCCATTCTCCCCACACTCGTGAACAGGACCCCAAGATAAGTAAACTCTATTTGAGGCTGGAACTCTCCTGCAATCAAACCACTTTTTTCTGGTCGAGAACCATGGCCTCAGACTTGGAAGAACCAATTCTCATCCCAGACGCTTCACACTCGGCTGTGTGCATGCTGTAGGTCTTGGAATTAGAGAGCCAGCAGAACCACATCAAAGGTAAACAGCTGGGACGAGATCCGCAGGTCCCCAAACCAGAGCCCCTCTGACCCTTGGCTGCAGCTAGGAAGCCTGCCCATAAAAGTTATGAACAGGACCAGTGACAGAGGGCTGCCCTGTCAGAGCCCAACACACCCTGAGAACAAGTCCAATTTAATGCCGGCCATGCGAACCAAACTCCTCCTCCGCTTGTACACAGACTGAATGGCCCCTATTAAAGGGCCCCCTGTCTCCTTACTCCTGAGCATCGTTCAAAGGACACCACAAGGGACACTGTCGAGTGCCCTCTGTGGGTCCACAAAACAGACTCCCAAAAATTCTTGAGAACCCTGCAGAGGGTATAGAGTTGGTCCACTGTTCCAAAGCCAGACCCAAAACTACACTGCTCCTACTGAAGCTGAGGTTCCACAATCTTCCAGACTCCTCTACAGGATCCTGCCATAGGCCTTCCTGGGAAGGCTAAGATGGGATTTGGGTGGCCTTGCATCGCTCCTTTAAGCTGGGCCCTACCACCAGGCGCTCTCCGACCAACCCCAACCCAGCGCTTGGCTCCAGGGTGGGGTCCCAGCTCTGCAATACCAGGCGACGTCACTCGCTTCGATTTATTGGTGTGTTTGGGGGAGCTTTGAACCAGTATTTGTCTGATCCGTCACCCAGAGAGCCTGTTTGCCTTGGGAGACCCTACCAGGGGTATTTAAGCTCTTGACAATGTGGCCTCTGGGATCATCCTGGCACTGAAACTCCTCCAACACGTTAAGGTGCTGGTAAATTTTTTGTTTACATACATTAACAAATAAATCCACACTTCCTTTAAGGGAAAGTCAGTAATGAAACCTAAATAATGTGGCTGCCTTTTAACAGTTGTCATCAGATGTTCATAAATGAAACGTTGTTTTTGTAGTGCAGCTTTATGTTTTATGAGGAAGGCAACCATTTCAGATTTGAATTATTTCTATCTAAAGGTCCATAAAACAAAATACACCACGCCAGTAAGTAGTTTTTTCGTGACAGGGTACAGAGAAGGTTTTTAAATAAAGTGGTTTTCATAGAAGCTTTGAGAACCTTCCGCTGGTTCTTACGCTGTTTTTATTAGAACCACGGAGCAGGAACTTCAACACTGATCCTATGAAGGGGCCAAAGCATTGGCATATGGTAATGGTTCGAAAAGTGGTGGATTCAGCATAAATCCAGGGAAGGTAGGAATGGTAGAAATGAATTTTGAAAAATGGCCAACTAATAGAGGTAAATAAAAAAAGATATTAATGGGAACGTTGAACTGTACACACATTTTACACAGTAAGATAAACTGATAAACTTAAAATAAAATCCACTTTATTGGTCATGGTTTGGTTATTTAAAGGAGATAGTAGTTTATTATTTGTAAATTTTAACTTTTATTTGTTCAGCTGTAAAAAGATTGGTCACAGGGGACACGGAAACCTTTTAGATGTGGGGGGGGGGGGGGGGGGGGGGGGGGG
>JAUZNJ010082010.1:0-11915 GCA_034780135.1 Jordanella pulchra | reverse complement strand
CCCCCCCCCCCCCCCCCCCCCCCACCAAGAAAAGCTTAGGAACCATTTATAGCCGGTTTAGAAGAAGTGCTTGTTGGAAACGGCAGAAGTCAAATCAAGTTTTCTAAAAAATAAAACGTGTTTACACTCGATTGAGCTGGTTTTTGGATTTTCTGGAAAAAAAACAAATGCATGAAAGAAGAGATGAAAATCCATCAAATAATTCTGACAGGGCAAGTTTATGATAAATCAAGTGTTGTACATGAGAAAAACAACAAAAATACATTGCAGTGACATATAGGCGACACAAATAATAAAAGATAATAAAAGTAAATAATTGATATAAGATGATTATATATTACAAAAATATAAAAATGGTTGAAAACATAAAATTATTTTTAAAAAAATGGAACAAAGGTTTGACTGGAAACACTCTTCCTTTGGTCCAAAAACTATTACTTCAGTTTTGTTTTAATTCAGCTGAAGAACATTTTAGCACATACCTGCATTGATACCTTCTATGCTTTTACCCAGTGATCATTTTTATGTGTGAGAGTGCAGAGATGAATAGATTTATCAAATTGTACTCTTGACTGCATCATAAATCACTCCTGAGGTTTTTTACTTGATCAAAAACGTTAACATAAGACTACCAAGCCCATCCACCCCTCTGCCAAATATTTATAAAGTAAATAAGTGTTAAGCTGTAAAACAATTTGATGTAAATCCGACTCCTTTGTGTTTGTGGTAGTTCAGATGCCTATTGTCTCTTGTTCTTTGGGCTCGAGGAATCCCCTGAGTCTTCAAACTAAAATCCCTTTCACGCTTTCTGGTTGCCTCCTAAAAGTCAGGTAAAATACTGCGTGCTCAGGAACATCTCACACAATCCCACTTAAAAGGAACATAGGTGCCCACTTTAACTATCCCTTTATGCAATCATCCATGAGTTAAACCTCTTATTTTGGTTTAGACAACATAGACACTTCCCTAAGTGAAACTAAAACATTCAATCGCATGAACCGAGTTGTTGTTTTTGGGGTTTTCTTTGACCACAATAAGTGTTGCAATGCGGCTGAGAGTTTACAGCATGATGTTTAGGTCAGGACTGAAAATTCAATTTAGAACGGTTTGAAATCATAAATAATATTCATGCCAATCCATGTATGATTATTGGACTTCTTTTTTGTTGTTGTTTTTGGTGGTTCTGAACAAAAACGAAGTATTTGGTCTGTAATTATGATTTTGGAAAGAAAATAATTCATTTTAACAGCATGGAGGAGGACACATAGGAGTTTAACTTCTGGAAAAAACATCAACTTTGTGATGTTGCAGAACAGAACAGAACAATAAAGGATGATTTGGTAACCAAAGCTAAGTCAGACTTGATTCTATTATTTCCTGCAAATTGGGTTTAAACATCAACAGCACAACTCCCCCTACAACAAGAGGGAAAATTATGATTACAATCTTTTTTCTGTTTCTGAAGTTAAAAAATATCGCTTTTTCAAAATAAAAGAAAATCCTGAAACTAAAGTTATGTTCCTGATGGATGAAATAATATTTCAGGGACAAAATAAGTTCTCTTTCATATTGGTTTAAATCATATTTCTTGATCACTTCAAGACCTTTAAATGCTTTTGATGGATGAATATCTAGTTTTTTTTTCCAGTTTTTTCCCAAAATAATGTTCAAATTCCCAAGCTATTTTACAGCCACTGCTAAATACCCAAGAATAATTGAAAATGTTGGATCCAAAATGCCATAATATCTGATATAAACAATCCTAAATAGGTTAGTTTGGAGTAGCAAAGGAGTATATGTATACATTTTTATATATTCTATTGCTTTACAGTACTTGTTGACTGCAGCTAAGTTTAGAACAGTCAGTGTCCCAGTAAGGGCTTATTTAGATGTCAATCTTTCTACAAACAGGACAGAATGTAAGCAGAAGTTTTGTTTTTGCAATGCACTGTTGCACTAAAGCTCTTGGATATTTCTGTAACGTTTCTATAACCAGGATTGTTTATAGTCCACCCCTTGGGCTGATTTAGCAATGCTCCAGCATGGTACAAATGTAACTATCATTGTAAATGGAAAATGTTTGATATCATATGTTTTGTGGTTTTATTTTGATACCCTAGTTAGTTTGTCCACAAACATCCAGGAACCTTCAGTCAAAAACAATCTCAGACACGTTCCTTTTACCAAACTTGGCTTCACACAGGCAGGGTTTTTATTTTTCAAAAACCTCTTCTAGACCAACAAAATAGAAAATATCAACTTAGAAAACCCATACATCTTTCTTTTACCAAAACAACGCAGTTTTTCAAACTGATTTGATTCTTTTTTCGCTTGTGTCATTTTAAAAAAGCTTACTAAATTTAAGATATTTAGTATTTCTAATCAGAAAAGAAGGTCCTCGATGTGCTTTTACTTTGCAGACTTTGCAGTGGTTACAAAGTGTGAACACCACTAATTTAGGAAGTTCAGGAAGTTACACCATAAAAACATCTATAAAATACATATAAATCAGGAAAAGTACAAAGACCAGCTCGTTTTTATTGGGCAGTCTTGTTCTTCTCTTGTACAAATCATAAAAATTAAAGAACATGTATTAACATGCCTGTCTTCAAGCTAATATACATGCATTCAGTGTATGTTATGTCATTAATATGAGAACCTTTTGAGTGAAGTTCTGTTTTCACCTCCTGAGGTACACCCCTTCCCCCAGTCATCTGACTGGTTCTGGCTGCAGTGTTGGTTCTCATTATCGGCCTGCATTTTTCTAAAGCAAACGTCAAGCACTTCATCGTGGTCCCTTCCCTGCCTTTTATGTCCTGATCTTCCTTTTTTTGCATCAAACTTTGCTTTGACTTGCTGCTGCTTATTTACAGCAGCAGTATGGAGGTTAAATCTGACTGTTTTTGCCCCTCAGGGTGCAGGTTGAGAGGGTCTTTTCTAGATGGGTTGAAGAATCAGGGCTGGCAGAGGGTGAAGGTCACCCGTCAATCAATCCTGATTGCTCGTCAGCAGCTGACCAAGACAGCAGGACAGAGAATGTCAGGCTGTCCACACTGCAGGCAAATACAACCTAAATCTTGTTTGTTTTGACCATTTGCAGCTTATATCAGATTTTTCATGGCAGTTAGTAAATCCCAATTTGGATTTTTTTCACTCCAAAAAGATTGGTCATTAGATTTTGCCGCTTCATTATAAGGTAACTTGTAAACTGTCTGAACGCTCCTGTCGTATTTCATCCGACTCTCATGCTATCATCCAGGCTCTCACTACTCATTCATACAGACTCCTCTCCAGCACAGTAGTCGCTGCTTCACAGAAAACATATTGTAAATAGTTCTGCTTCTCTTAACTTTCTTTGTCTTTGTATGATGCAATCATGATAATGCAGATTCCATAATCTCAAAAATGAATGATTTACTGATTACCAACACAGACAGTCTCTGCAATTATGGCCACTAAGAAAAACTCATCCTGTCAGAATAGGCTTTTAATCTATTGTTTTACTATTTGTCAGTCTGAATCTCAATAAGGAAACACTGGTGCAGTTAGAGGAGGAGCCTTGCTGAAAAGACCAGGAACTGCGTCACTTTTCAGAAGTGAAACTAAAAAGCTGAGAATCACAGCCAAGCTGCTGAACAGCTAATGTGTCTAAAGCCTCTTTCTCTTTCTTAACAAGCAACTAAAACAACGGTGAGTATCGCTGCTAATAATCTTTGTGTTTATACAAGCAGCATCAACGGCAAACTAAGCTCACATTGCTGTCTAAATCAAACTATTACTAAACACTTGTCTATAAGATCTCTGTGTTGAAAGGCCTCCTGTTCACTGCAGTGTTACAGTCACTGTCAGTATACCTCTGTCTCTATAGAAATGATTGACTCGTTATACAGTGTGTAGTATGGAACTTGTAAAGTGTCGTATACTTGACATATTTTACTATCCAGTGTGTTGTTCACTTGAATGCAATCGATTTGTTTAATATTTAACCACATGACTTTTCTGTTATCATGCTTCTGACTAGGTGTGTTAGGACAACAAATGTAAGGGTGATTTGAGCTCATGGTCAAACAGTTAACTTTGCACACATATGGAATAAACTCAGAGCAACTTCCATTCAAGATATATGATTTATTGACAAAACAATTGAACATATTTAAAGATATTTGGATTAAAAAATCCTTAACTAAACTAGTGAAACTCAGCTAAACTAAATAGCTACTATGTACACATAGAAATAAAAGGCAAATTAAATTGGTTAAAATCATTGTTAACCAAATGACACAATGACAAAACAGTTCAGCATTGACTTTTAGTTTTAATTCAATTTAGTTCTTGAAGAACTAAATTTAAAACAACTGGAATGTGTTCAAACCAGTTCAGAATACAAGTTAAAGATGTAAATCAAATATTATTTTGCTAAAATAAATATTTTAGGGGCGTGCAGGTGGAGCAGTGGTTAGTGCGCACGACCCATGTACGGAGGCCTTAGTCCTCGACGCGGGCGACCCAGGTTTGAATCCGGCTTGTGGTCCTTTCCCGCATGTCTCTCCCCCTCTCTCATACCCCCTTTCCTGTCCAGCTACTGTCAGCAAAAACGAACCACTAATGCCGTAAAAAGCTTAAAAAAAAAAAAATAAATATTTTAAATATTTAAAAGAAGGATTTGCCTAATAAGAAATCAGCACTTTCGTTTCTTTGTATTGTGTGAATGTTCCTTCCTAAGAGAATAACATGGGGTTAGAAACCTCTAAAATGTCAAAAAAAAATCCCAGGATGTTGTGAACTCACACACCCGTTACCATTATGTGTAGGTTTACCTTTTTTTTTAGTTATGCTTAGACAAAGGAGCTAATGGCGAGCAGCCACAGGGGGACTCATGTTAGAAGGATCTTCGGTCATACTTTTGTAATCAAATGTAATAAGAAGAAACACATCAAGTTTAAATCATATTAGTGTTCAAACTTAAAGTTTGTCATGACTGTGTAAATAACAGTCAAAACACGTTAACATCAGGTTAGCGATTAGCCTACGCTGTTTGGCTTTTAATTAGCAGTAAAAACACATAAAGAAATGTACAAAGTTAAAACCCAAACTGTCTCTGTGAAACATTTTACTCGTCACTGTCAGACGTTTTACCTCCACTGGCCTCAGTTTTGGGGTAAATGAGAGGTTTCAGGTGGTCAGTAAAGGGTTACCATGTCCGACATTAATAGTCTGGCTGGGATGGCTTGCTGTATCCTCAAGAGGAAAACCCACCAGCTGTTTCTAACTGGTTCATAGCTCTGTGACTCATCAAACCAGCTGCTTTTGTTCACTTTTTGGGTATGTTCACAGCCTGAAGGGACCCTAATCTATTCTTTTTTTGCCCATATGCGTCCTGTATCTGCTCTTTTTATGACAGTCTGAACAACACAGACTTGATTTTTTAAAATCTGACCCAGACCACTTGTCTATGTGGTCCTGAATCTGATACCTTTCTGATCTTCTCAAATGCGACCTGTGTCTGAACGGCCAGGTGCGCTGCAGCACTATCATCTATGTTCACTTCCACAAACACAGAGCATGCTCGCTACCTATGACGTCATTGCACATGTGGGACACTTAAGTTGTTTAAATGCAGTTCATAGAGGCACAGGCTTTTCTTGGAAAATTCAGAGAGTGCAAGAAGTACGGATAGCTTGGTCTGAAGTATCTGGTTTTTCTAAGCAGGCTCTACTAAACCTTTGATCAGACTTTGAAGGTTGTGGTCCCTTCCTAGCAAGTGAGAGTCAGCGTCTTTGCTTTGTGACTTGGAGGGTGAAAGGTAAAAGAGAAAGAGTTGTAGCGGACCAGAGCTTTATGTATGGATGAACTACAGGCTGTCCAGGATGTCCTTTGAAGCTTCTCCTCTGGTAGTGTAGTAGAAGTGAGATCTCAGAATCCCTGTCTGACCAATGTTCAATTAATCCATGTTCATAATCAGCTCCTGGCTGCACTGCACAACACGAATGATGGAAACATAAGGGAAAAGAATGAGGAGATAATGGAAATACCCCGAGGACAGAGAACCTGAAAGGCAATGGTGACTGTAGGCCCGTGGTAATCAGAGAACTTGGACATTGACTATAGCACTGGAGAAGTGGCTTCAACAGATACCTGAGAAACACCAGACATCTCAGAAATATCTGAGCCCAGTAGGGTGTAGTCCTAGGAATAGGAAAGATGCTGCTATAGGACTAAAGAGGAACTCCCGCCACTGGTATTATGGCTATGTTTAGGAATAATACTTGGAAAAAAACAAAGCAAAATGATATTTTTATGTTTACCAATTCACTCCTTGGGCTTCCAGAGCTAAAAGTTGCATCAGTTGTCCGATCTTCAAAGATTCAATAAATTGCACAAGCAATTTTTTTCTAGTATGTAAAATAAGTGTTGCATGTTGCTGCTGATCTACAAAGATCCCTGTGGAAAAGCTTAGCAAGCAAAGGAGTTTGGTTCCTACCTCATTCAGAGGTCTCTGATCAGAACACCAATACCTCAGATTGGGGAAAAAACCATGTAAAGAAATGACTGTTACTTATGGATGGCTTGAAGAGGATTTTAAAAAGTTGTAAATGACTGTTTTCTTCCTCATGTAGTGTGATTGGTTTTGTCAGTGATTGAACCACTTCAACACAGAGGACCTTAATCCCAGAGCAAGAGATTAATATAAATACAATCTGCACATGTTACAACATCGGCGTCCTCTGTTAATTTTTAAGACACAAGAAATTTGCATTTTAGGCTGTTTAGGCATTTAGTTGAGTCGCTGTTTGCAGAATAAATGAATCTCTGACTGACCCCATGGTCTCTTGAAGATAGCTAAAGACCTTAATTTAGCTTGATTACTTACACCT
Organism: Jordanella pulchra; assembly: GCA_034780135.1. Taxonomy (NCBI): domain Eukaryota; kingdom Metazoa; phylum Chordata; class Actinopteri; order Cyprinodontiformes; family Cyprinodontidae; genus Jordanella; species Jordanella pulchra. Next base: position 5,040 of record JAUZNJ010082010.1, on the reverse strand, counting down.
CGCTTGACATCGCTGCACCTGTGGAGCCTACTTAGCCTTTGTGAAAAGGATGAAGCTAGGATGCACAACTCCCACTGGTTTTATCTCTTATCCTGGATTTCTGAAATTAGCTTTTGTAGAAACAGTCGGTGACGTCAGGTTGCTCAGATGTTTTCTGCTTTGATTGACTGAACTCATCTTATGTTCTGTAGCCGAATCATAACATCACGGCAGACCTTCAGATCAGGAACATTTTGCTAATCAGTGATTTCTGCCTCCTGTCCTCAGGGTTCAGACATGTCTTCTAGCAGCAGCTTGTGGTCTGAGGATCAGTTCCTGTGCTCCATCTGTCTGGATGTGTTCACTGATCCAGTCACTACACCATGCGGTCACAACTTCTGCCAACCCTGCATCTCCCAGCACTGGGATGGAAATGTTGTCTACAAGTGCCCCGTGTGCAAAGAGCATTTCTCCTCCAGACCTCTGCTGAGAGTCAACACCTTCATCAAAGAGATGGTCGTTCATTTCAGACGTGAAGCTCAGCAGGAAGCCATCAGCAGCAGAGGCTCAGAGCCACAAGCTGCCAAACCGGGAGAAGTTCCATGTGACGTCTGCTCTGGAACCAAACTGAAGGCCCTGAAGTCCTGCCTGGTGTGTCTGGTCTCCTACTGCAAGACTCACCTGGAGCCTCACCTGACAGCTCCACGAATGAAGAAACATCAACTCATAGAGCCTGTAGAGAACCTGGAGGACAGAATATGTCCGCAGCACGATAAACCTCTGGAGCTGTTCTGTAGAACTGACCAGACATGTGTTTGCTTGGTTTGTCCTGTTTTGGACCACAAGAACCATGAGTTTGTTCCTCTGATGGAAGAATCCAAAGGAAAGAAGGCGGAGCTGAGGGAGACAGAGGCTGAAGTTCAGGAGATGATCCAAAACAGGCGAATGAAGATTCAGGAGATCAAGGAGTCGGTGAAGGTCGGTAAAGATGCTGCATTCAGAGAGCAAGCAGAAGGATTTAAGGTCTTCACTGCCCTGAAGGAGTTTGCTGAGGGAGGGCTGAAGGAGCTCGTCAAGGAGATCGAAGACAAACAGAAAAATTCAGAGAAACAAGCTGAAGAATTCATCACATATCTGGAGCAGGAAATCTCTGAGCTGATGAAGAGGAGCTCAAGGCTGAAGCAGCTGTCCCAGTCTAAAGACCCCCTCCACCTCCTCCAAACCTTCTCCTCCCTAAAAGCTGCTCCACCTTCCAAGAACTGGGCAGAGGTCAGAGTCTGTCCACCATCGTACGAAGGGACTCTGGTTAGAGCTGTAGCTCGGCTGGAGGAGAAGTTCAGGAACAAGATGGAGAAGATGAAGTTGGCTGAGATGAAGAGGGTCAAGGTACATGCAATAAATGTGACTCTTGATCCTGGTACAGCTCATCCTAACCTCATCCTGTCTGATGATCGGAAACAGGTGAAACATGAAGATGTGAGGAGGAATCTTCCAGACAACCCAGAGAGATTTTCTCTGTGTCCATATGTTTTAGGAAGCAAGGGTTTCTCTTCAGGCAGATTTTACTTTGTAGTTCAAGTGGGGGGAAAGACTGATTGGGATTTAGGAGTGGCCAGACAGTCCATCAACAGGAAGGGGGAAATCAACATAAGTTCTCACAATGGGTATTGGACCATTAGGTTGAGAAATAGGAAACAGTATGAAGCTGGTGTCGACTCTTCAGTCCGTCTCCATCTTCTGCCTGGTCCTGAGAAGGTGGGGGTGTTTGTTGATTATGAGGAGGGTTTGGTCTGCTTTTATGACGTAGATGCTGCATCAATGATCTACTCGTTTACAGGCTGCAGCTTCAATGAGAAACTGTACCCTTTCTTAAGTCCGTCTATTAATCACGGAGGTAAAAACTCTGCTCCATTGATTATCTCTCATTTTAATATTCTTGATCAATGTTTGGTAAACTAAAACAAATTTGACTTCTTTGACACTTAATCAAATAAACTGTTGTATGTCAGCCCAACTGGCTTCAGAAACAGGCCAAAGATTCAAGCACTGACCTCAATATCAAACACTACATACAAATGAAATAAATTCACAACAAGTTTTTTTCTTTGCAAAATATAAGTTCTGGGTAATTTGTTAACAGAAATAAGATTCTTGTTCATGTTGGTTTTGTCTAAGCTTTCATTCAGAAGTCTATAAGTATGCTGGTAATTTTAATTTCCTGAGGGAGTTTCCCAAGGGATCAATAAAGTACTGTCTAAGTCTAAGTCTAAGTCTAAGTAATGTGATGATTTGTGCATAAAAACAGAAAACCATGGAAATCTCTGTGTATTGATTTTTAATGTTATAGGCTTTCAAATCTGTCTTGAAAGAATAAAACCAATAAAAACGATGACAGTCCTGTTCTTCAGTTCAGAGCGTTAGTTCTTAATCCTTCTCCCCAAGTACCACTCCACCGCATGTTTCAGGGGTCTTTCCCAGTTGTTGCCTGTTACCTCCCCACTTCCAACTCCATTCGTGCCCTTGGAGGGCCAGCCATATCAAACCTCATCTTAAAACAATCAGGTACAAATGGTAGTGGCTTATAAGGCCCTCCACCACAAATGAGAATCTGTTTCCCTCTCAAGTAGCACTAACTTTTGATCTTAGGGGCCAAAAGTCATGTTAAACTGCCCCCTTGTGAGCTAAAAGTAAAGTGTCCCCTCAGGAGCCATATCGTCTGGTAAAGAGCCATCTAGGAGGCCGAAAGGCATGCTAAAGTAACGTCTCAGGAGCCTCTTGGGGGTCAAAAGGTGTGCTACAGTGCCCCCTTTGAAGCCATAGAAATACCAAAATTGGATTATCTCAAGTGAGTGAATTGAACAGAACTGTCATAACTTTCAATGTGGAAAAGTTGAATCTGTACAAGATGTACATCAATATACGAAAATACTCCCGGTGATCTTTCATAGTTAATGTCATGTAAACCTCAGTCTACTAACACACGTGAATTCAAGGCACTTTATAAAAAGTAAACATTTTGAACATTAATGATACAGATTCCTTTACTTGTATTATACTCAATACTCTTGATTTCAGTAATCAAACAACCCAATTAAGTTTAGTTTGGGGTTAAAGTTAAACACAGCTCTCTATTAAAGGTTTTGATAACTTTATGACCTTTTTAGTTTTAAATAAGCTCTAAAATCATCAACCATTAAGTTTCAAAAGAAAATAAGACTCTAAGTTCTTACCAATTTCCTAAGACACAAAACTTTCACAAAGCCAGCAAGCAGCAGATGCACATAATGTTCACTGTTCAAATGGAGCCTCCACTGAACGAGACGCACAGGGGCTTGTTTAAAGGGTGAAGAAGGTGATTAGCAGATTGGTCCATGGCTTCAGCATGTCAGAGGTGTCAGTGTCCTCACAGCCAATCCCAGACAAGTGCTGCAACAGTTATTCTGCAGCAGAACCAAAGCCTGGCTAACGAAGAGTTCATATCAGCCAGGACTCACTGACAGAAACGTGGTAGTAGCTTCTACAGTAAAGAAGCACAACAGCTGAGCTCTGAGTCCATTTTCAAGTCCATAAGATGAAAGAAAACATAGATTTAGTCACTGTAAAGACTAAGCAAACAGCTGAATTAGACATGGAAAATAAAGACAAAACCATGTTTTCAGGGCCTTAATATTTATTTGACAGCGTTAAAAAATAAATAAATGTAGGGAATGAAAATCCTCCTTGAGCCTCTCAGCATTCAGCCTGCCTGTGCAATTTGGAGGTGGGTGTGTATATAACTATCTAGGCGCTCTATTCACCAGGGGGTGCAGTAAAAACATATTTTTATGTGCTGGAGGACTTAAGGTCATGTTCTATTTTGTTTTTTATTTCTGTTTTGCTTGGTGAGATCCTTAGGTTGCAACCAGTAGAGTGCAGGACACAGTAGATATGCTCCCATCGAAGTTTTTGTATGCACATTTGAAAGTGTCACATTAAAGAAGCTTTTGATGGAAACAGAAAAAAAACAAGCAGGCTTTTCAAAGAACAGTAAATTTGATAAAAAGGAGATGGGAAGACAATTACCTGATTGATCATCTGTTTTCTCTGCTGGTGTCCTGAATGCAGTATTAGAATCTCACTTCCTTCTCTATGTCTCTGGATGACATGAACCTTTATTAATAGAAACTGACATGATACGGTACAACTTGATTGGCAGCAACATATTTATAAAAAGTTTTCCGCATCACTGATTTATGGTCTGCGCTAGTTTGCTACCTCTATTCCGTGTTGATTATAGAGAAGGGTAACATAACTGTGTGACAGCATTGCACTTTGCACTGTCTGGTTAATTTGCATCAGTGGATGGACACATTTGATTATAATTTAAAAGTTTGCAGAAAAATTTGCAGGACATCGGGATGGAAACACAAGTCCTGCAAGTTATGAAAATCGTTACCATGAATGACTCGCCGCCATGTTAGCCTGATGTGGATGGAGCATGGCATCAGCATCTTTTTTTATTCATCACTAATGAAGCACAGAGGTTTCATGCAAGACAGTTTCAGAACTCTTGCGCTTCATTAGGTCTGATGAGAGTGTGAGTTTGTTGTAATAGTTTGATAAGATGTTCTTGATCTGACGACGTTAAATGAAAGTTAAACACTTTCTGGCTGATTTACCGTGTTGTGGTACAGTGAAGACCAAAAAAAGAACTTTTGCAAAAGCAAAATCGTTATTAAACCTGTTTACTCTTTATTTTAACCATTCTTTATCAAAACACAATATGGAGCTAAGTTGGAGCCATAAAACTATTTCAAAAAAGTGAAAAATACATTTTTAACCTGAAAAAAAAACATTTCCAACTAAAAAATATTTTTGAAACTGAAAAGAATTTAATAGGAAAATGAATTTAAAAACTGAAAAATTTGAAAGTGAATAAAGATTTGAAATGATCAAGCATGCAATTTTTTCTCAAAACCAATCATATAAGCATAGAGCAGGGATGCTTTATTTATTTTTTTGAGCTTTTTACGGCACTAGTGGCTCGTTTTTCTGACAGTAGGCTGACAGGAAAGGGGGTAT
>JAUZNJ010081999.1:0-23826 GCA_034780135.1 Jordanella pulchra | reverse complement strand
CGACTGTACCATAAAAAATTCCTAGTTTGTGAACTCCTTCACTAACAATGGCAATAAACCCTATTCTGATTCTGAAATGGTTCAGATTAAAAAAAAACAAGAGTCCACAGAAACGTTAATATTATTACTGTCTACCCCTTGTATGCTTTTCTTAGATGTTATTTCCGTTTTCTAATCCTGAAATTCCCTGGGTTCCTTCCATTAACCCTGATCGTTTATTTCTTCCACAGATTTAGGTCTGGTTAAAGGCTATTCCCAAAGCCTTATTTTCTCTCTATAAAACCAAAATGAGACTTTCGTTCTTTGTGTTCAGGGTCACTCTATTGCCAATACCTCTATCCTTGTTTCGTCCTCATCATCCTGGTAAATGGCAGCAGATTATCATCAAGACAGTGTCACTTTATTTTCCATTTGTTCAATTATAGGAATCCTGCTGTTTTTTTTAGGGTGGAATAACAGCCCCTCACAATCATGTTCCCACCCCCGGACTTCACTGATGGTATGGTATGGTAGGGGAGATGTAGTGTGCAATTTTTATTCTCTAACACAGGTGTATTCTATGGCATCTTAATAGCTCAATTTTATTTGCTGACTATATTATGGTATTTTAATTTTTTTTTTTAGCAATTTAGTCTTTAGAAGGGCTCCACAAGCTTTAGCTTGGACAACTCTGCAAATATTTTTTTTCACTCCTTTTCTGAAATCTTGCAGAAGCCACCAGATCAAGGACAGTTTATGATGTGATGTTGTTCTTTCCATTTCCACTTATGACTAAATTCTTGTTTACTACTCAGCAGATTTTATGCATTTCTTTCTGATAACTTATAGATTTCAGATAGTATTTTTTTTTCTTTTTCACCTTTCTTCTCCCTCCATCAATACATCTATCTTCATTTCTAGACCTGCTACGGTTTGATTAGTTTTTTATGTGTGGACTGGTGGGTTGCTGCTGACATGCACTGAATATTTCCTATTTATTGCACCTTTAGAAAAATAATTACTTAAAAAATGAATGTTGTGTTTATAAGTATCAAATGCTTCCTTGAACAGGGTTCAAAACAAGGGATGGTATTAGCATGCCAGATAAATATACAAGACCTGTGATAGCAAAATAAATAACAAAACTTCATATAAAACAAGGATCAAAAAAGTACATTAGTTTGCATGTTGGGATAATACTGGACACAATTTAAAACACCTGAAATAGTGCATTAAATGTAAATACTTAAAATAACCCTATTAAGAGTAAAGCATGCATTTTTGGTGCCTTTCTTGTCAACTATTAAACTATTAAAAAACACAACAGAAACAAGGTTTTGATGGTGAACCATCTCACAGAGGTTCTTTTGCAATATTTTTATTGGATTTCGAAAAAAAATGAATTTTTCTGAGGTAACTGGGCACAAAAGGTGAATTTACATCATGTTTTCACCAGAAATCCACAAACACTACAAGGTAAGAAGGCTGCTCACTACTAAAGTGCATTTGCACTTTGAAACCATGCATAGCTACTGTTTATACTGCCATGGAAACCTTGAGATTCTGCTCCGTGTTTCAGCAGGTTAACCACAGTTTGTGCTTCATCTGAATACGACTTCATAAGTTATTTAGAATAATATTACATACATTCACAATTTAGCCTCTGCAACATCTCAGTGGCTGTGTTATTTTTCTACCACTCCAAGCCAGAAGAGAAAAAGTGGTAACTATTAATATTCAAGTAATGTCAAACATGTTCATTACCATAATAAAACAGATGAGTTTCTACTTTTACAGTATTGTTTTTAAATGTAGGCCAACACTGATCTGACAGCCATGAACCATGCCCTATTATTATACATAGTAAGGTATTAATACATAGGTCACTATTGGCTAAGGAGGATATTTACTAGTGATATCCATGTAAGCGACTAAACCACCACTCATCTAATGGAAATCTAAACTAGCTTGAGCTAATAGTGCTTTTGGTGCTTAAATATCTTTTATGTTGCATTATTGCTGATAACATTTTAATAAAGAAACATCAAGAACAAAAAGAAAAATCTTTATATTTACATATAAACAATAATACATATATCTGTCATTAATATCTTCATTTCTTTAATTTTATATCTGGAAAATAGTTCTTTAACATATTAATATCCTGAATTGAGAAAGAATCACCTAAAAGAATTCATTATAAGTCTGAAGAGATTAAAAATATCTATAATCTGTAAAAAAACGTTTCTGTTTCTATAGCATACTTATTATAGATTATAGTTTTGTTAAATACTCTAATTAAGGCTAGAATCACTTTTGAGCACCAGCTGAAGTTCTTATTGTTTGTTTGACTGATTTATGTATTAGAAAACGTCTTGATATGAATCCTAGCATCTTTTTAGGAGGACTTCAGACACGAACCTTCAGAGTTCTCAAAGTATTGATGTTGTCTAATTTTTAAGTCATTTAAAAGGAAGTTCTGTTTTTTTTTCATTGTTCTGCATGCAGTTCCCCACAAAATAGTTTCATAACTTTGACTAGAGATCAGAAAATAGTACATATCTTTTAATATTTTGAAATTAAGGAACTATTTATTTAATATTTTACTTATTTTCTTGCTTTATTGGCTCTTCTGTCCATACATGCATTTAAACAATAACACTAAGATTTCAGTTCCAAAGTGTTAAGAATATTCATGGGTTAATTATCTTGGCCAAAGACAAATTAGAATACTGGAGTGTCCTAGTCAAAGTCGCGACTTGAATATAATTAAGATCATGTGGAATGACATTTAAACCGGATGTTGATGGTACAATAACAAAAAAAAAAAAAAAAAAAAAAAAAAAAAAAACTTTACTGTGGCTAAAGTAAAAAAGGAGTGGGCTAAAATTTCTTCGTATGCATTGATGGAAATGGTGATAACAAATGTTTGATTGCAGCCACTGTTGCCAAAGATGGAAAACATTTCCTCTGAAGTGAAATCATAATTGGAAAACTGCTTTTTATCTTTTCTTAGGCACCATTCACCAGGAAGAGCGACATGACAGCTGTGTTATGATATGGTCAAGTATTAAAAATATTCAATCCAGTCCAATAGAAGACTTTAAACAGGACGAGTATGAGGTGAGCACAATATGAGTTTACAAGGTTTAAAGAGCATCCTCCCTCTGGCTCCTATTCAAAGCCAGAATGTTGCTTCTCCTTCCAAACATCTTTAATTTGATACAGTGAGAATCAAATGTATCAATTCAATCAACTCAATGACTAAATCATTTTGATTTCAATTACTTCGATGAGCCACATAGACAGTTCAGTTTGTTTTATCATGCTTTTCTTTTCACCAAGAAGCTTTCAAATGAGCTAAATAAACACTGACTTTACTGTCTGATAAACAAGCCAATAAAAAATGTAATTAATCCTTTCTATGAGGATTTATTGGTAAAAAAAGGGCATTTCTAACTGTTACCTTTGTTCCCACATGATGTTGCAAGCCTCATACTTAAAGCCAGAGCAAAAATAAATAAATAAATAAAAAAAGTGGAATAATGAAACAGAATTTGTTATCCTGCACATATGTTTTGGAATAGTGTCTCTTCTTGTCATATTAGATCAGATTATTCTGCTCATGCCATCTTAGATAAGGCTCTTTTTTTCACAGATCTTTTATCATAAATCCTTTTATTTTTAGTTGCTTTATCAACTAGATTGTGGAGTGGAACAATAATGGCAGTTTATCTGGATAAATACAGTATATCTCCACAAAATGTTGCATGTATAGATCGTATTGGCTTACTTTGTTTTTAAGCAGTTCTCCATGATTTTCTGTTAATAGGAAAGAATAAAGCAAAATGTTCTTTTCAGGACATTAAATGCATCAGAATAGGTTCACTTTCACTGTTGTTGAAATAGTTAAATAATCATCCATAGTGGATAGTGGTAAAAAATTACCTGAGCTCAAAGTTGTAACTATCAAAAGAAATGTAATATTTATAGAAACTCTGTGCTTCGTTTTGAAAAACATCAAAAACCTTTTTTGGATATGTAATTGTGAAGGATAAAGTGTAGAACAATGAAGAAAAAATAAAAGCATTTTCTCTAAAATTCTAGTATTTTATAAATCATGTAAATTTCTCAACTACTCTTAGAGTTTCCCTTTTAATTACAACGGTTAATGTGTTGGAAATAAATTCAAAATAGTTTATTAAATTGTAGTAAACCTTGAAGTTAAGATATAGTAACATTAATAATCTGTAAACAGCTCAGAAATATATGCAGGGCATTGAAATTTGGTTTGTAATCTCTACCATCTAAGATAAGAAATTCACAAATAGTGCGACGTCAGCGTTATATCATGAGCTCGATAAAAAACTCCTTTATTTCTAGTTTGTTCATCCATACAGTCTCTCTGTGTTTGCACTGAGCTGTACATAGAGTGAAGGGGCTAAAACGTGTTAAATTAATGGAGTAGACCTTTAACAAAACAATGAACACACCTCTGTCAGTCAGCTCCCCATCCAACGAGGTTCTTGTTTTTAGAGGCCACTCTGGGTACAGCTTGTGCTGCAGGATGTAACTTGTGCAATTTTGAAAAAAAAAAAAAATAGTTTGGTATAAAAAAAAAAGCACTAATGGGAGTGATCAGAAAATCATGCTCTGCTAAAAGAAGGCTTTGCCCCACTCTTTCAAAGACTGATACCCCTAGTTTGCATCTTTGATTAGAACAGGACATTCAGTGCTCATAGCAGAGAGAACTCCGTACCCCCAAGTTTAAACCATGCGCTCTGCTTTAGGTGTGTTTTAGTGCTGATATTAGATTCCTGTAAACTTGAAATGAATCAGCCTCGCAGACAGAAGCGTAGTGTAGAGCACTGAAGCGGATAACCGACTGAAGCCATGCATCCTGGTAGCACAGCTGTAACAGAGAGCAAACAAGTATATACAGGAAGTGGAGGCTGGAGGTTTTGTGCTTTAAAAGTGTAAATAGCTGTCTCACTTTCTACCACCTGCTCACCTGAACCCTCACCCCTGACATTCACTATGATACCTAAAAGATCTCAGGACAATGATTCCAGTCTTGTCTTTCTTTAGCTTCCCAGTAGCCGCCTCTGTACATGTAGGAAGTTTCTCCTGTGTTTTCATCGCTTCTCCTCTCAAACCACACTGGCTGGTAACCTTCAATGTCTTGCCCTGAAAACAGACATAAAAAAGCTTTAAAAAACAAACTTTCTTCTTTAAAAAAAAAAAATCAATATTTGTTGTTCTTCCAAAACATTAAAATCATTATTAGCCTTTATAACTGATCAAATTATAGTTATTGTAAAGTGGATGGAACATGATGCATTGTTCTTTTAAATAACTATAAAATGTAATAAATATCTATAACTGGTCATCAGCCTCAAAAGTCAATAATTTGTGTAACTATCCTTTACTGCAGTCGCTGCTGCACATGTTTTGGGGCATGCTGCTACCTGTTTTAAACAGACTGGGTTTTTCCGTCCATTTGTAAGCATCAGCTGAACAAGGCTGTTCATAGAGGCTTGATTCTTTATTAGTTTTAGGTCTGAACTTTGACTTGGCCATTCTTTCATATAATAATTTTAAATCTAATCCATTCCTTTTTAGCTCTGGCTTTATGTTTGGAGTTCTTATCTTCAATGACTCTTTGTAGCTCCTCTGATCAGTCTCCTAGTTTTCAGGTCTGTCAATTTGGGCTGAAAGTAACAAGTGTAAAATTATTTGCTGTTTATTGGCTGTAAGGTGCTAAAAGAATTATTAAAAGCTTTTGGGATATTTTGGATAAGTCAAACCTCTGCTACAATATTTGTTTCACAAGAACATGTTTTTTTTTAGCTCTTTCCCAGCTTTTTAAAATAAAAATCCTAACAATCTTATGACTTTTGGGGATCAAGTGCTCACCCTCCTCCAGAGCCTGATTAGCTTGCGCCTCCCTTCGTTTCCTCTCGAGTCTCTGACGGTCCTCAAGGCGCTGTTTCTCAATGTTGGCCTCGTCCCACAAGCCCGCCTCCATCAGCCGCTGGTCCGGTCGCAGGCGGCTATCTGTTGGTGCAACACCCTCTTCCTGCTCATTCAAGGTCAGTGCCAGAGCAGAGAAATAGTGCATGTTCTCTGCGTTGTCTCTAAGAAGAGATGCAGAAGTGTCAGACATTTGCTCATAAGTTACGTGGATTTTGTCACTAAGTGTTTGGTTTCAGAAACATACGGAAGGGGATATTTTTTCCACAATAGTTTGGGTTGCAGTGTCTGATATACAGTTTTTTGTTTGCCTTCAGAGCCCCCACACCCCCGGCTGCTCTCCACAATTTTTGCACTTTCCATTTTGTCATCCCAGGTTCCTGATAGGATGTAATGGGCCGTGCCCTGGCCGTCCTCCACTACCCCTGTTACCTAGAGAACATGAGAAAGAAGAAAAAGGAGAAGTTTTTAGCTAAACAAGGTTCCTCTTCTCTGGAAATAAATTGATTAATGGTTTAGATCAACAGAGCAAAATTCCCTTCCCTTCCCTTCCCTTCCCTTCCCTTCCCTTCCCTTCCCTTCCCTCCCCTTCACATAAAAAAATCTATGCTCCAAGTTTAATGAATGCTTGTCTGTAGCTGAGCAGAAGGGTGAAGCCTACTTTTCGTGGAACCTCTCTGGAGAAGTAGCTGTATGGGGAGAATTTGAGACGGCAGGTGTCCTTTGTGGTTGTGTTCACAATGTCAATGTCCCCAGACTGTCAGATATGAGGACAGAAATAAGAACAGATATAAGTGAGGAGCTTCTAAAATACCTCATAAGTTGTAATTTCTATTACTTACGAGTCTAAACCCACCTGATCGATCCAAAGTTTCCCTACAATGATGTTATGCACTGTTGATGTGACTTTGCTCCACACATAATGGTTTCCACTAGAATGAAACTGCAGGTGAATGTTGCCTGAAGTGAAGATTGGAAAAAATAAACACCATCAGTCTGGCAACATATTTTCTTTATACAGAATCGTCCAAAGTTATTGACATCCTAAGAAAAAGACGTGTTTAAAAAGAAAACTACATGAATTTGTTTCATATTGCAGTAGCATAATCTTTAAAAGTGAAAAATGCAGGAAAGTAAATGAATTCAAAGGAATAAATGAACTAGACAGATTTTACAATTTTGGTTTGTTGAGGAACACTGAGAGAGGCCTCTGCTGTTAAAGCTATGATTGGTCATTTTGAAGTGCTGGCAAGATTTGCAAGTGGCACTCCCCCCTCCTCTCCGTAAAAAGCTCTGCCCTCCTCTGTAAACCCGAATGTGCATCTCACAGCAGAAATTGGCAAAGCAGAGGGGAGGCGACTCAGCCATTTCTTTCAAAACACTTTGGACTTCAACAAAACTACCTCATGTCTCATTCACCTGTAAATAAACAATATTATATATATGGATTTCAAAGTAGCATTGTAGGATTAGTAATACTAACCATATGCATTTTAGTATATTATTTTTAGCAATACTAACCTCACGAGTTTTGCAAAGAGGTGTTGTGAATAACTCAGTTTAAAGGCAAACCTGATGAGCGTGAGGAAGAGGGACAGAGATGAAGGAATCTGATTGTTTTTTCCAATCAGTCCAAATGGCAGAGATTGGTCAGAGTTTTTAGAGGCTAGCAGCTTTGACAGACGTCTCCTTTTTCTGCATACATAAGGTATACTCTCAGGATGGAAGGACAATTTACCTCAATATAACAAAAAGTGGTTCTGAACAGGATTACTAACTATAGTTTTAATGATAGAGCTCCATCTTCCTAAGGCTAGAGCACACAGAGAGATCTCTGACCATTTCTTTTTACACAACATCTTTAGCTAGATCTCAGTCCAGTGGCCATAAATCACTTTTACTTGATTCGTACAATTTAGCACAGTTGTAATTCACTGATACGTAATCTTGTCCTTGTGGTTTAAAAATGACCTCTATTTTCAGAAAAGGAAACAAAAAGAAACAAAATGAAGAGTTTCAAAACTCTCTAATCAATGTCAACAAGTAAAGAAAGTCATGTTTTTCTTAATCAATAAACAGAAACAACACACAGGTTAGATTTTATTAAGGTGCCTGTGCTTTACCATGCTGCTGCAATAAAAGAGGAAGCTCTTCTATGATTTTATACAGGCATTGACCAGGACTACCAATAAATCTAGAAGGATTTGTTTTTTAATTGCTGAGAACGGATTCTTACCTAATGGCACGACGGAAATATATTTCCCACGAAACTTGCTATCGATGGTAATGTGCTGCCACAGAGTCCAGCCTCGTTCTGATGCCACATGGTGGGCAGCAGCTGGTGGATGATGGCTGACCTGGGATCGAGCGGTATCAGCTAGAGTCAGTGGGTATTAACTGCCCATCCATCGCATCGTTTGCTTTGATGGCTAAATTGGTGTTTTTCTACTTAAAATTTTATGTGAAGAAAAAAAACAACACAAAGGATGAATGTGTTTGTGTCTCACCTGCTCAGAAATGGAGCGATAGCCGTACTCATCCAGTCGGTCCAGCTCATAAGTCTCCCCCAGGAGAGGGTTGAAGGGCTTGGAGGTTCGATGGACTGTGGTTGAGTAGGATGAGACGGAGAAGGCGGCAACGAGGCACATCTGCTCCAGTGAGGAGTCGCAGCGAGCAGCCCGGTCCAGCAGCTCGCTGTACTCCAGATCCTCTGTCAGACGCTGCAGCATCGACAGCGGCTCATTGAAGTTTACCTGCACAAAAAATGCGTCATTTGTTTCTGGAGAGAAGAATTTCACCTCTAGTATATTAACAAATAACCTGTTACCCAATTTGTTATGTCTAAAAATATATATATTTACTGATTTACAGGCATGGGAATCCTGGATAGGTCTTTTCCGATACAGTTCTTCATGATGCTCCATAAGTTAAGGGAGTAGTTTGGTTTGTCAGGGATTCGGCTGCGTCTTGTTCTTCGTAGCTGCATCTGGTTTGTGCCAGAGTTGTCCTTTAAATAAAAAAAAAATAAGTGTAAAGATTTTTGAATATTTTCACATTTTGTTACACCCAACTGACTTTTATTGTGGATGTTTCACCAGTGTGACAGACAGAACAACACAAAGTAGTAAATAGTTGTGAAAAAGAAGGAACGGTGGGGGGGGGAAGCTGTTTTAAATTTTTTTTTTTTTGCAAATTGAAATCTATATAACATTTTCATTAATCTATACTCAGCCTCTTTCACTGTAATACCCCTAAATTAAATGTAGCACAGAGCTAAAAAGATCCGAAGTCTAGGTAGCAGAATCTGCTGACAGGCGTAAAAGAAAAGAAGAAAACTATCCTCTAAATAAGTCACGTTTATAGACTCCTTCCGACTCTCTGGTCAATGTTGATCTTTTTGTAGCTGCTTAAAAAATCTTTGTGTGCTGGAAACGAACGCTTCACCATCCTCACTCTGAAGCATGGTGGTGCAGCACCATGCTATGAATGTTTTGTTTTTTTCTTTAGCAAACACAAGAAAACTGATCAATGTAACAAAATATGAACAAACTCAAGGGGTATGAATACTTTAAGACACTGTACACAACAAATGAAGAGAGACATTTATGATATTTAGTGTAAATATTGTTTGGACTTACACTCTCATTGTGAGTCCAATCATTGGGCATTCCTCCACTCATCATACTCTGGTTACTGCCTGAGCGCCTGAAATAAAGGCAATGGGTTTGAAAGACAGCAATGGCAACTGCAGTTAGAACAGCTATGAGATATTGCTGCACGTTTACTGAAGGTGATGCTCCTTACTTGTGTTGGATATTGCTAGTAGTAGTCACAGTTATGAATGAAGGCGCGTCCTCCATGGCATCAAAGAACTCCGCCTCTTCATTTTCATCACTCGTGTCCCCCTCTTGAGACCGATCCACACCTGCAGGACAGCTTAGCTGAAGCTTCAGTCTATTTGTGTTACACTTTGTGTTAGACTTTTTTAATATGGTTGATGCAAATAATTTCTTATTTATTCTTAAAATAAAGCAATTTTAGATTTTTTTTCCCCAACTGCCATTGAAATATTTATAAACAAGTAATTTCAGTGGATAATTACTGAGAAAGATGTTTATTTGTGTTATAAACTGAAGAATTTCCCTGCAGCATTTATAATAGACAGAAATTATGACTTCATGTCATTAAACAGCAGCTTGTTGAGGATCAGATTTCCTCTTTACACTGAAAAAGTCAGGAACTTAAGACTTTACCTTGCACTCTAATGTTTAGATATAAATATCCACCTGTCTGTCTATGGACAGATAGATGGGGGAATGTTTAAATCATAATGAAAGGTAACATCTAAAAAACTTTAAATGTCAGTCACAGCCTGTTGTGATGTCCAAAACCATGGCCACATCTGAAGGTGGATCATTTTAATGCACTTACTTTAATTTATCCATCCAGAAACAATGATGCATCTATATTTGCAAGAAGTTTGTTGATTGGTATAAACACATTTGTTCTATTTGTATGCACGCACTTTTATATATATTTTTAGACACTCAATTCTTGCTTTGGTTTGTGATTACCGGTACTATTAAATCTTGTTTCTTTTTTTTTCGGTCTAGTTTCTAATCATACAGAGTGATGAGTTTTTGCTAAGGTTTTAAAGCTATGCTTATCTTGTAGGACTAAGATTCTTGAGCCAGTTATTGATGCAAAATGAATATCACTGAGGAAATACTCTCCCAGAATCATACATCTCCTTGGATCTATGTCAAACCACAGTTTATATCTGGATTTGCTGAAAACTGGACGAATACAGTATGTTATACTAAAGCTGAAGCCAGAAAAACGCCCCCTTTCATTCTACAGAGACAAAAAGCATCCCTGTGTGCTTTCATATGACTGCATGTGATAAAGTTAACGTAATAAGAAGGTAACTGAGTTAGTGTAATAAGCTAAAGAAGCACTCAGCATGTTTAGCTAGAGCTTTTAATTATAGTCAATATCGTTTTGATTATTTACTTAGTTAGTCTAGAAATTCTAAAAACTAATCTGATGGGGTAAAGAGAACGTCCCATGGTCCCAGCCAAAATCAATTTTTAAATTCTAACATTTAACAAAGGCAAATGTTTTAAAGGTGCCTTGTCTCAGACTGAGTTTATGGATTTCTACACCAGCAGCTTACTCTGGTTACAAACAAAGACTTTCCAATCTTTGCCGTCCTTAAACAAAGAAGTAATGGAAACAAGACACTCTGAGTGAAGGTGTGAAAAGCCGAAGTTCAAGTTTGAAATAGTACTAAAAATATCTTATGCTAGAAGTGATAGGACACGGCTAGCGCTCAGAATACAATATAAACATTTGAGTTTATGAAGTGAGAGATAAAGCATCATATAAGCTTCAAATGCTCACCAAAGCCACCTAGTGGTAAAAAGTAAATATTAGTAAAGCATCTGTCAGGTCTAACATTAAATGATGGATCTGAAAAGAATAATCTAAACACATTAATAAAATCTTAACAGAACATTGTGTTTTTTTGAGGTAGTCTAAGTGGAAATGATCAGATAACAAAATGTTAGACGCTTAAAGTGCTTTCATCACTGAGTCTCATTTTGATCAACACCTTAAAGGGAGGAAATCTGACCAAAGTGGTCCTGAACAGGTAACATCTTCGCCTTTTTGACATCTCCATTGTTAGAGGGATGAATAATGTGCAATTCACTGATAACTGCAGTTCCCTGGTCTAATAAACTAAAGAAAATGTGTCATTTTAAAAGAGCGTTTAACCAAAATCAGACCCCATTTTGGAGCACTAGTTACACGAATAAAGCTTCATTTTGACACAGCCCTTGGCTGGGGGGGGGGGGCTTGTGACATGCCAGACAGACAACCCTATGTGTGGCCATGCTACATACGTTAAGGATGTACTGTACATTACTGTTTGCGTAAACTTAGAGGGAAATAATGCATATAAAGAATGACTCAAACATTTCTGTCTTTCATTCACAAATTCTCAAAATATTTTTTCAAGATATAGTTTAGGATGTAGGTATTAAGGCTAGTGGTACTAGGTTTCCGTCTCTAAGACACATTGGAAATATCTGAATAAAACCTTCTAATGTCATTTTGAAACAGTAAATACAGCCTAGGACGTAATCTATCAGTAATAACAACCAAACCTCTATTAATAACAATAGAGGTTTAACTTGTTCTAGGCTAAACATGGCAGTGAGCCAAGGGAGATGTGTTAATATCGCCTATTGTTGTGAGTAATGAACTTACAAGCCAGATGTAGTATAGAATCTGACACCTTTACTGAAAAAAGACTACAGGAAACTGACATTTTAGCATACAACAATATTTTTACATCCAAATGCTGCATTTTGCAGTACAATGCAGTAATAGAAAAAAAGGGAGTGTTCACTACTTTAAGAGGTCAAGGCGTTGATAATAATGCAAGATCCAGATGCAATGTTCGGACACGTTATTCAAGGTTAACTGTATGCTAATCATTTCTAAGAAATTATAAGCAGCTACAGCATACCGACAACTAAAGAGCTACAATCACACTCTAGGACTTCATTCTAACACAATTTGGGCATTGCAAAAAATCCTTACCTGCCTGCTTCTAATTTCAAAATTAAAAGCAAAATGAAAAGTAGGCATTTCTGTGTGGCATGGCTGAACAATGTAGCAGGTTCTACACGTGGCAGAAGAGTGAAATCTGGGACTGCTTCTTGAGTCAGATTTCTGGTTACTCTCCCTGCTGCGAGTAACTTGACCTAAGTTTGGAACATTGCTTTTTCTGCCTTTCTAACAAATACTTTTATGCCCTTACTTAAGTCATTTCTCTGACGAATACTTTTTACTTTAACTTGAGTAAAAAAAAAAAAATTAATTCAATTAAAAAATAAGTCATAGGCTAAAACATTTTCATTGAAGCGTACATAAATCGAACACATATAAATGCTCCTGCCCTGTAAGTGTATTGTTGATGAGAGCTTAACTTACTCTAATGTTCAAAAGTCTTCCAGATTTTAGCAGTTGTTGCATAAAACTCAGGTCTGAGTCCATCACTACACCCAGATTTAGCGCCTGATTGGTGGTTTATGGCTGTATTAGGTGAAGCTATGTGCAAACTTTTGAACACACTTTCTTTGGTCCAAAAGGTATTATTTGTTAAATATTAATTATTACTTTTGCTTTGTTTTTATTCTGCTAAATGAATTGTTCACACATCCATGCACTGATTTCTTTTCTGTATGTAGATACTGAATAGAAGGGGCCCTAAGATAGACCCTTGGGAAAAAACCACATGTGGTTTTTGTGGCCTCTGATGTAAAGTTACCTACTGACACAAAAAAAGTCCTTGTCCTTGAAATTTAAACCAGTCCAGTGCAGTATCAGTGAGGCTGACCCAGTTTTCCAGGTCCTCTAATAAAATAGATTCATCAACAGTGTCAATGCTGAGCTAAGGTAATAGTAATAATAGGAATGTTCAAAGTTGGTCCTTGAGGGCCGCTGTCCTACAGGTTTTCAATGTTTCACAGCTGATTCAGGTGATTCATCTATGAGTGAACATCAGCTGTGCTAAAGCAGGAAAACATCTAAAACCTGCAGAACAGCAGCACTTGAGAACCGACTTTGCATATGTCTGAATAATAGCGACACTATCTTTAATCTTTGCATCATCTTTAAAAGATTTTTATCCCTGAGAAATTCAGAGAAATGTCCTCCTTTCATCTTTGGGTACAGAATAAAATTGATGTTTTATTTTCTCATGTATTTTTAAAGACACATTAAAATTAGACTACTTGTATATATGTAAATTCTACTTTGGCTCTGTTAAAATAATCATTAAAGTAATCTAATTAAGGTTGTGTTGAGGGCCTTGTCATAGTATCTACACTAGCAGTCAAAAATGGCTTTATTGCTACTCAGAATTAGCTTTTCACATCATAGAAACTATATCTGTCTCTGTAACAGACTGTGATCCCCCACCTGTGTATGAGGTGGGATTCTCCCTCCAGGCTCTCTCCAGGCTGTTGTGCTGTTTAGCTAACTGTTCAATGGTCTCCTCCAGATGGTGGCGCTGTTCTCTCTCATAGTGCAGAGCCTTCTGCCACCGCCGGCTGTGAGATTCTGCCACATCCAGAAAGTCACGACAAGCCTGAGGTGTGAACACAACAAACATCAAAGCACAGGACGGGCTCTTACATACAGGCCAGTAACAAGGCAACTAATCACATAAGCCTTGGTAGGCGTTTTCTACTCGCTGTGGGAACTCACATTGATCATAGCATTGGAGGTGATCCGGAAGAGAGTGGCTCGCTCATTAACGGCTTTCACTTTGTCCGTGCCTTCGGTGGACCCGCGCAGGTCCTCGAGTTCACTGAGGGAGCGCTGGAGAGCGGCGCCGTGCTTTCCGATCAGCTCATTACAGGTGCTCAGATCCTCCAGTTTGGTGGCCAGAGACTTCAGCGCTCCTTGGGTGAGGGCACGGTCCTCCTGAGGTACAGGAGTTTCATCTCCTGAGTCGTCTTCACACAGAGACACCAGTGTAGCGGTTTAAAACAAACTGACCAATTAAAAAAAACAAACAAAAAAAATAACAGCAAAAAACATGTCTGAACAATCTGTTTATCAATAATAAAAATGATGAGAGGTAAACAGCACCGTTTGGTTTTCAGAGAGACGGAGAAAAATCCTCTAAGTTTAGAGAGAGAGGAGTTAATGGGAAACGGATGATGAAGGATAATAACACTTCACACCCTGATCTCTAAACAATCCATCTTCCACAACATCGGAAAGCTGTGAATGAACATGGTTGCCTAGGAAACGTGGGCCTATGCAATCAGGAGGCAGGGCTATTTTTAGATGAAGAGGGACAAAAAAGGATGACGCATTACCCCCTTTTTCCTCCTCTCTTTCTGTCTCTCCTCCTCTATCTGGCATGAGCGGAGCTGCAAGTCTTTAGTCCTTTCAGCGTGTTTCAAGGAGACTGGATTGATTACTAAGCATTACAAAGCAAATTTACAATAGACAAAGCTGCGCATGTGTCTTCACTCTCCTTGAACTTTTGGACATGTTGTCATGTTGCTCCAAAAATAAATAACATTATTTCAAATTGGAATCAAAAAATGATTTTCATTAATATTTATTAATTAAGCAATTCTATTAGCTTGTTTAACTAAGATACTGCTTACTGAAATCCAATGTAACTGATTGGCTTTGAAAGTACCATGATTAGTAAACAGAGTCCACATGTGTGTAATTTCATCTCAGCTGAACTACAGCTCTCCCACGAAAGCCTCAGAGGTCTGCTGGTGAAGAATAGTAAACAAACAGAACTCTGAAAACTATCGTAGCTCTGGAGGACAAGCAGAGATCTGCAGCTCAGGTGGAATGATCTGTTTATAAATCTGGCCTTTATAGAGAAGGGGCAAAAAGAAATCCATTGTTGAACGGTTGTCTCAGGTCATGTAGGGATACAGATGTGTTAGAAGGTGCTGTAGTCAGAGCAAGGCCAACCTTTTAAACCTAACATACAGCCAGAGCTATGATTAGATAGATTAGATGAGTTTTATTGATCTCACAGCGGAGAAATTCACTTGTCACATAATGGCAAAGTAGATAAGAAGGTGCAAACAAGGAGGAAAAGGTGCATTAAGAATAGACAAGCAGATGTAATGATAAATCAAAACCATATCAATGTAGTATAGTGGTCCAGTCAAAGTCCAGATAAAAACCTAAATGAGAATCTAAATAAAAATAATTGGTGTTTCCAGAACCTCCATACAATCTGATTCAGTTTGAATTCTGCTACTTGAAAAACATCATGTCTCTTCTGTTCACAAATACAGGTGAGTTTGTCACATTAAATCCCCAAATAGACTGAAGGTTGAGGTTCAATACATGTTTATTAAGGCTCAACTATTTTGACATCAGTCATTGGACTAAATCCAATGTTTGGTTTTTTTTTGTCTTCCATTTACATGATAAAAATGACACAATAAAAATGTTAGTCTTAATTTTTATGAAAAAGAAACATTGATTGAGAAATCAAACCAAATCATTAATCATGGATAGCAAATGGAGGGAGTGGCAATGCATTAATGAATGTGTGCACTTATCCATCAAGGCTGATATAAACATCAGCTGCCTGCTGTGTTGCTGGTTCCAGCTCTTATGTGACAAGATGCTGCAAACTTCTGCAACCACTCAGGTTTTCAAAAACATCAATACACCAAAAAGTATCAATACTCAAATGGATACATTACTAATTTAACATGATATCGATAATAAAGACAAGTGTTGTTTGCTTATTTTCGTTTTTTGTTAATTCTAGATTTCTGAATTGACTAAATGTTTAAAGAAAATATATCAAACAACCTTAAAATATTGTTAAATTTTGTTATATTTGGGTTATTTACTCTGTGTTTACGTGCACACTTTAGCTAGCCTCTGTGATTCTGTCTAGAGAGCAGTTTCCATTTTTAAAAAACAGAGTTTTTTTATGCTAATAAATACTTTCTATTCCTTTAATGACTTTTTCAAATTTTTATTTTATCTCCAAGGTATCAAAACTGGTATTGAGTATTGAATATTTTTCCTGGGTAATGATAATGAGTTTGAGATTTTACTATTGTGACAAAAGATTTCAATTGTTTCAACAATTTATATTTCAATAGCGTTAATAATCAACTTAGTGGCTACTGCTAGAATGTAGGTTTACTGTTAATAACATTTATTTGTACGTTTTTTAATTCCAGGATTTATTTGTCCTTAAAATATAACCTGAATCTTGAAGCTTACATTCACGGATGTCATAACAAAATAAAAAAAACAATACACCAGAAGCATGAAAAGTCCTGCTTTTTAAATAACCCAGCTTTAAAACACAAGCATCTGCCTCTTTACGACGTAATGAAACGTTTCTAGGTCAAAACTTTTACAGCTAAACGACATGATGAAAGATAAATCCCCAAACTCATAAGCGTATAGTTTGAATCTAGGTCAGTGTATTATCATCTAAGAGTTCAAACTATGGGAATTACCACACTTTATTAAAGAGGGAGAAATAATGATAAAAATAATAATACTAAAAACAATCAGAGCAAACTGGAGTAGTGAGATCTCTGGAGAAAAACAAATAACAAATGAGAAACTGATGTATACTTCGGGCTCTAATGATTCTATGACCCACATATAGCAGATTTCTGTGCTGCTCAAGGTGGTAAGAATTTGAGTTCTCTGAGGCCATCTGCCATCCAACATGTCTACATGGAGATGCAAAGCCATTAAGCTCATCCTGGAACGGCTATGGATGTGTAGGGGAAAAGCACACAGAGCTGCTGAGAGCAGTGATGTTTTTTAATCAACACAGGATAGACACAGGAGAACGGGAGAGCAAACAGTGACTCACAGTTAAATCACAAGAAGACACCCACAGGTGATAAAGGGAGCGTCATAACGGGCAGGGAGTGGGAAGAGAGTCAGTCTGTGCATTTCCAGAACAAATAACAGCTACAGCACACCTATTTTTACAGATCTGCGAATGCAAAGCTTATGAGTGCTTGTCATCAAACGGATATCAAACAATAGGTGCCTCACAGCTGGTCCAAACTCCACTTAATTACTGCCGCTCTGATCCGTTTAGCCAATTAATCTGCTCTGGGACTGAATCATGTAGCTGAGTATAGATGGGTAAGCTGTAATCACTTCACCAAAAACACACAGGATTTACATTTCTGCATAAGACAATGAATAAAACAATTAGCCACAGAGTTTTCTTTTTTCAGTTGAAATACAAAGCATTTGATGATTTCTGAACTGTCTATGACTGCCGGTATTGTAGGCTGTAAAACTGTGGCTGATCTTTAAATTTTCCTCAGGAGTTAGGCTCCAATCCCTGACACAAAAACAAAAGCTGCAGGTAAAACGCTGATATGCATCTTGCAGGTTCAACCATTACCTACCGTACTGAAGATTTCTAACAAGCACTTTTAAAGACATTTAGTTTTTATAGCTGCTGCATTTACCAGCCTACTATTCTGACATCTTTAAAGCTGAGCTTTTCATGTGCAGTAAAACTAAATAAACTCAGGAAAGAAAACCCTTTTGGTGCAAAATAACCACAAACACCGTGAACTCAAATTCATTCAAAGAACATGCAAGAAACAAATAATCAACCTGAAATACAAATATCCTCTACATATTAGAAGAAAAAAAAAAAGCCTTTTACTTACAAGGCGGCACTCACTGAAAAGACTGCAATCGCATCTGCCTATTGTCCATGAGGGGAAAATATTTTCAATGAAAGCCTTTCACACACGGCTGCTATGCCTCTCCCTCTCTCTTTTTGTGTTTTTTTTTTCTTAACCCCTCCTGCTACCAGAATGAGAGGAGGAGGAGTCAGGAAAGGAAGGTCATTTCATTCAGCGCCTTTACTGCCATCACACTAAAGGAGCCAGGGAGGGAGAAAGGATGCAGAGCGGGAGGGAACGTGTCTGTTTTTTTTTTTTACTTCATTTATATTACAAGTCAAGAAAACAGTGTTGATAAATTCAAGATTTACAAACGTTATTCATACCCCATCAATTATCCTATTATATCATATATATACCTGTTTGTAACAAAAAAATGTCTAATTCGATAAGAAAATATGTTTTTCTTTTATATGTAATTAACCCTGTCCCAGCAGACAGCTTGGTAGCACTGCCCTCTGGTGGTCATTCGAATGAATAGCACTTCAAGTGATGATGAAATTATGTTTTAGGAAGGAAAATTGGGTCTAGTTGGTAGAAGAATCATATTACCACTTGAAAAAAAAAAGTTTTACAGGTTAAACAGCCTGTTATAATTATTATTAAAATTATATGCAGTAACTATTTATATCCCAGTGAATCAGAGAGATTTGAATAATCCAAAATAGGAGAAAATGTTCATCTTACCTGAGTGATGAATCAGGAGTGTAGCATTGACCTTTGCTTGTTGCAGGGCCGACACCCATCTCTGACACTCCCCCTCAGATGTGGCCTTCAGGTGGTAGCTTCGGCCTCCGCTGGTTAACACAAAGTGACAGGTGTCACCCACCTCAATGTGAGCTTTCGCTAGAGGAATAGTGCCCCGGCAAGTGTGTGCCATCTCTGCTTGAGTCCTAAAAGATAAAGAAATAGACCAAGATATTAATAGTATCCTTGTAAGAGAAAAGTAACAATATGTACTGCCACTTTAAACAGATACGTTTAAGACAATATTTCCATTTTTTAATGCATCTAATAATCCTATTAGCTAAATGCCTCCGTTAGCTGTGCTTCTTTCTTTAATGGAACCACAAATGGGGCTACTTTGGCTAATAGCTCTTTGTAATGCATTTCATCCCACTAAAAGAACCATAGTTTGTGTTTTCAATCCATAACTGGATTCTCTCCTCTAAATAACATGTAACAGTTAAAAGTAGACTTTTGGAGGTTTCCTTATGTTAAAGTGAGTCATCGGATCCCACTGTCACCACATGCTTCCTTAGATGGATGACCTGTTACCAATTTACACAAAAGAACCAATTGAATTTGACCGTTTTACATTTATAATGATTAAATAATTGAATATGAACATGTTGGTATGGTCTTTATTAAAGATTAACCATATATATTTCATTATATGTTCATCGGTATGTTTTGTAAAATGCTTTCAGATGATATTTGCTGTTAGTTGGTCCATAAAAAAAACTCAATATACTTTTTCAAAGGATCCGAATGATAAAAGTGTGGTGATGTTTTTACAGAATCTACAGATACAGCAGCACTGCAGTGATGCGGGAAATCAAAAGTCATTGCTTTTGGTTATTTTTGTTTAAAATGGAGCACAGTCGTTTTTGTTTTCTGAACATAAAAGCATTTAAATGTATGAATGAGAGACGTTGCTTTGCGAATTCAGCCATTACAACAATGCTGTTTGGATATTAGATGCAAAATGGATGGTAAGTGATGGCATAGTGGTGTAATGGATATGTTTATTTGTCACTGACATCAGCACACACACACAGAAGAGCGCTTGTGTGTTTCACAGTACATATGTATAATAACATGTTTTTCATTAGCATTATATGTATATTCCAAAGATATGCTTCAATTAAAATACATAAAAATATAATCTAAGCACAACGATTTGAGACTTTCAGAGCAAAATATAGCAGGGGACACTTGAATTTTAATGTTGAATAAAAAGTTTAAAGGTAAGGAAGGGTGCTACAGAAACCTCAGCTCTATAATACTGATATCAAAACAGCAGATTTCAATCAAAGGGGGGCCAGGGCGGGGCAATGTTTCTTTATAAACACTCAGAACAAAAAACAAGGAAATGGTTCAATATTTGATATATTAATTGCGGTGCGGAGTCAAAGAGCCAATTGCAAATCTGGAGACCCCAAATATAGCAGATTAAAAGTAGGGCTGAACCGATTTATTAGCTGCAAATTCTAAATTTTGGGAGACAGCTAATTGTCCGATATTTAGATGTATAACTGATTGTAACCATTGATGTCAATGCTCAAGACTTTTATATTCTAAAGCACTATCCTTTGCAGTTAAAATGATTTTTATTTATCAACAGGGTTTTTTGTTTTTTTAGCAGTTAGGTAAGGGAATTTGCCAGTGGAATAAGATCTATAGGGACAAAGATACTAATCTCTTGGAGATCATCTTATTTATTTGTTCAAATTAAGGGCAAATGCACTTATATCGGGAAATGTTTACTCATTTTTAGAACAATTTCTGCAGAGTAAAATTAGATCAACTTCTTATAACATCATTGCATAATGGTATGCAATGATGGAAGACACCATAACCGATTCATCCCTTGGACCAATTTAATATTTTGTTTCTATAATTTATTTCAACAATTAGAAATTACAGTCAGCTTTAAGCTTGAGCCATTTTAAGATAGGATCATGGTTTTCATCTGTTTGATCAGGTCGGGAACATTGGCTTTGTGGCTCACTTGATATACTTAATGATGAGTGCTCCTGCCTATTTTTATTTGTGTTTTTTTTATCATTTTGCCCTGTGCCCTAATGTAGAAACATTGGCTTCAGCCAGGCGGCTCTTGTAAGATTAGGTTTAGCTGCGGCACTAATGTAAGGGTAAAAAAAAAAAAAATGAAATAGATCCAAGTGATAAGTTATGGTTTATATCTGAGTAAATATAATAAGATATACATCTAATATTAGGTAACGCACAGGGGCCAGGTGCACTGGCCCCTGCTGGCGCCAGTCTATAACCGCCCATGTTTGAGATTGTCTTTATTCAACCAAAAAAGACAAAAAATTAAATTCCTTAAAACAAATAATAATAATAATAATAACATCATCTTTAAAAAAAAAATGATGCTAATAAATCATGTCAGCCTTAATCCAAGTGAGTAAACACCGTGTTGTTACCTGTAGTAGGACAGCAGGCCGTTGCTGAGGACGAACCACCGCCGTTGGTAGCCCTTCAGGTAGTTGGTCCATTTGAAGAGCCAGCCCTTGTGGGTGTCCAGACACGGCAGGTGAAGCCCGGGGAGAGTCGGGGAGGGTAAGCTTTTCACCAGCTCGTTCATCTGCTCCCTATCAGCTGTCGGCGTCCCTCCAGCGGGATGGAGCGAGAGACGGGGCAGTTAGTGTGGAGTTGTAAACAGCTGTACCGTTAGCTAGTAGCACACAGACTGTACTCTGATGTTAGCCTGCAGTTGTTTCTGCGTGTCCCTGTGAAGTGAGGCGGACCCACTGTAAAAAAAGGAAAATAAATATATATATATTTATAAATATATATATATATAAATACACCAAGCTGATATTTTTAGATGGGAGAAATTCAAAACTGCAAATACTGCACTGTAATACAATGCTGATGGAGCTTGTAGAAAAAAAGAGAAAAACCAGAACAGAATGACGTCCTCATTACAAGATTGTAGCTTATGGATGCACCCCCCCCCCCCGCCTCTGTGTGTATGTGCGCGCGCGCGCGTGAGTGTTTGACATATGGCATTTCCTGCGATTTCTGCTGTGATCTACAAAATAGATGCACAGCACATCGTTTTACATTTCAGCACATTAAAATGCAAAGCTTCAATCTATTCAATTGGAATTTATGTTATTCTGCACAAATTATTGCAGAAGAAGAGTGGAAATATATGGTTTCATTTTATTTGTATTCTAAAAAATGAGAACAGTGTCCTGCATATGTATTCAGCTCTAATTGCTCCAAAAAACCTACATTTTTACTAATTTCACGGATTTAGAAGTCATCAAATTAACTAAAAATGGACTAACGGATTGCGGAATGAAGTCAGCTAGATCTGAAAGGGCTGGATGGATTTGCACAGAACCTACCAACCCAATGCACCGTTTGCCCTTCTATCATCAGGAAAACCATACAGGAATATTAAATCCAAAACAAACAAACTCAGGAAAAGAATTGGTTTTAGAACGATTTTACCAGGGAACATAACAATAACAATATCAATAATAATTATAACAAAAACATGGCAATAGCTCACTTTTGAAAATATTAAGTAATCCAAAGACCCACCTGTGGCTTTGGAGCTGCAGGTTACCTTCCTCTGATCTAGCAGATGAAAACTGTGATCCTGTCTCATTACAGCTGTTGAAAAAAAAAATCATAAAGATATACAAAAAAAACGGATGTAGTTGCCCAATCTACTATAAAAATTCATATTACCATATGAAATTGATTTAGTATTATGTATTCGGTACAGGGGCTTTATGAGAGGCAAGGGCTGGTTCTACAGGGTCCCTGAACCTGTAGAAGTTAGAAGTCTATTCTAATATAACTAAATTAAATCTCACATTTATCTGATAAGATTGTCATTTTTGACAGTGTTGTGGAAAGGAGCAGGAACAGGGGATTTGATTGGAATGGTTCAGTAGATAGATGAAGTTATATGATATAATGGCTGTTAAGGTTGCAAAAGGCTTGAGACTGAGGCAGAGGTTCACATGCAGTCAGACCTACAGTCTTTGAATATCATTATGTTCCAGTCAAAGTTCAGACCAAAGTCCCATCTGAAAATCTTACGCAAGACTTGAAAATTAATTTTCACAAATTCTGTCCTTCCAATCTGAGTAAGATTAAACTGCTGTGCAAAGACAGAATGGCCGTTACTACAATTTGTGAAGCTGAGAAAGTATAGCAAAGATTTTGAGCTGCTTTACGGGGAAAAGAGGTTCAACGTAAACGTTCTTTGCAAAAAAAGTTGACCTTTTCGCTCAACTTTACAAAATATGTTCTAGTTTGACTCTGTTGCATAAAATTGAATAAAATACAGCACACTTTGAGGTTATAAAAATGGGAAAGACTTGAACACTGAATTAATGCTGGTCTGGGTGTTGACTTTTCTTCCCTTCTGTTTTGAGAGGATCAGTTCTGTTTGAGCTCCACTCCCTGGGATGGCTGTTCCATTATTAATCTTCTTCCACCATGTGCTTTCATACCACTGTGCTTAGGATAACAGTGAGGCTAAAAGGAAAGTTTTTGCAAGTCATATGCTTTCTAGGTGCTATTTCATATTGTTTAATAAGAAATGTGTATGCCTTTGCTCTCAATTTAAATTCTAATTATTGAATCAAATGCACATTAGTTTACATTTCTTGCATGTTTTATCTTTTCATTTTAATTATTGATTTTGTTCCATTTAATAATTCATCTTACTTTATACCACTGCACTGTATAAAGTGGCCAGAGTGTGACCCCCCTGAAGTAAAGGCATTTGAATTGTATTTCTACTTAGATGTAATATATATATATATATATATATTAACTTGCCTTACCCAATATATTTCATTTGTTTCAAATCAAAGTTAATGGATTTTATTATAGGTTA
>JAUZNJ010081988.1:0-23826 GCA_034780135.1 Jordanella pulchra | reverse complement strand
GCAAAATCTGTTGGGCTCTGTTTGGCATCAAGACAATTATTCTTATTACCACATCGCCAGACAGGACACTGTTAAAAAATAAATAAATAAATGAATACTGTGCATGTGTGCAGGGGGTAAACCAGGAAGTAGCCTAAAGCTTAGCCATTAGCATCTTCTAATACAGTGTGGAAATAATATAGAAAAGTCCAAGATCCATTATATAAAAAAAAAAAGGAAAATAATTTAAGTACAAGAAAGATAAGAATTGAACAACGCTTAGAATACAGTAGGAACACTGGTGTTCACCGAAGCGGGAGCTACAGCTGGTGAGGCGTTCAGGTGTTGCTGCTAAGCTGATTAGTGCGAAGGCAGATGTCGTTATTAATACCAATTCTTCAATGCTCTTCTTACTCTCTACTGAGCAAGCACTAATTACATAAAATTTTGATTGATTGATTGATTGATCGATCTAACCTTGATGCCGCGTTTTAGTTTGTGTTTGTTAGGATTGGACATTTTTCATTTTCTTTATGTTCTGATTGAAGACTCTGTGGAGGGTTGACCAGAGCTTAGAGCTTGCTGTAGATTAGTTTATTTAATTAATATCAGATGGTCTTTGACCAAAGCAAGCCGTTGCTTTATCACAAGACATTGCAGGATGGTTAGGTATGGAAGCGCATTGCATTCTGTGGATAAAAGAAAAATGAGACAGCTTATCTCATAATTACGACATCCTGATAACCTAAACCTGAGAGAACAAAATCTCATAATTACGAGATGTGATTGCTGCTTCGTCAACAATCGCCAGTCTCCTTGTTAGCTACGCTACCTGTATGCTAGCTTAACAACGACAGCAACTCAATCACGCATCTCAGCCATGTCAGCGTTTCTGTTGCCATGGTAATGACGTCACATGCCAAAGTCGTAAATAAATCAAGTTTACAGACAAGTATACGAATTAACATCTTTTCGTGGATGTGCAGTTAGTAGTTTTGAGTGAAGCAGTGGCCAATCTGGCACATTTTCTTATCTCGTAATTACGAGAAAATATCTCGTAATTACAAGATAAGGTGTCTATTTTTTTGTCCGGTGAATGCAATGCGCTTCCGTAGTTAGGCTCTATTTAGTAATCGGAACCTGCCCTTTTTGAAATTCCCAGTAAAGCCAGCAGATGGCGCACACGTCTGTTTACATCTGCTTATTGCACCCGGTGCTGGAATTCTATTGAGGCTCAGAAAGGACAATCTAAACATTATTAGGACGGATACTTGGTGTATATGACCTTATTTAAAATGGTCAAATGTGTTTTCTCCTTATTTTGAACATGCATTTAACTTAACTATGCAATTTTGAAGTGTTTCATAATCAAAGTCAGGTGTTTTGCATTATAAGCATTTGAAGATAATCTGTTTATTTGTCCAACAGCTGATGCAGGAGTCTCCTGATATGAGAAGCATTAAAACGCTGCAGCAGCTGATCCGGATTCTCAATTCCTTCCACGATGAATGCATTAGCAGGGATCTAAGGTGGGCTTCTCTCCAGTTTTAGTATCATTACAAAACTACAATATTTTACAAAATTGTTGCATTAAAAAAAATGTCAAATGAAAGAAATGCCTTTAATATTTGTAGGTTTGGAATTTCGTGTCCAGTTTGCCTGCTGGAACTGAACGAACCGTCTCTCCTTCCCTGCCAACATGTCATCTGCCTGCCGTGTCTTCAGAGCTGCGTTCAACAACGGCGACATTTCTGCCCCAAATGCAGGAGGGAGTTACCAAATGACTTCAGGCCAACTGTTTCCCATAGCATCAAGTAATTGGAAGAGAATCGTGTGAAATCCTTTTATTATGCCGTTTTTTACCGATGCACGATGGAAGAGTTCTGAGTCTTCATTTTAAAGCGTGACGGTGCAGTATTTGTATCTGTCTTTCTTCTTTTAGATCTGACCTGGAGCAGCAGGCAGCCATCAGACGCCGCTGTAACTCCTTCTTCCTGGAGGTGGTGTCCAGGTTCTGTTTTGTAGAGGGGCAGGAGCCTGAAGAGGGTGTGGTGGAGCTGCTGTTTTCTTTACTTGTCTCTGCTAACGGTCAGTGACAGAATCAGTCAGTGTCAATGAACAGATAGCAGGTCATATGCAAATATAAATATCTGCCTCTCTCTCTCTCCATTGTTGTTCCAGGAGATGTTTACCGCACCAGAGAGCTCACTCCCTTCATGGAGTGTGTGGATAACAGTCCAATGGTCCGATCAGTGTTGCCTAAGCTTCTGCTGCAGTACGGGTGAGATATTTAGAAATTTCAGCCAAAAAGCTAAAGTACTGCAAAAAACAGGTGTCTTAAAAAAATAAAAAAAAAAAAACTGAAACTGATTGTAAAGGCAACTCAAAACAAGTGAAATATTCTGATCAGCGTTGACAAAAGTACATCTGTTAGTTTTGAGCAGGTAAAAACTCACATCCAGAACCACTTGAAGAATCTGGAGAAAAACCTTTGGGACAAAGAGGACCTGACAGAGCTCTACCTGCTGTTTGTCAACTGCTTCCAGGTTCATGCACTCTCTCATTCACTGAGTTCTTCTTCTTCTTCTTGAAAACATATCAGCTTTTTTATATTCACATTTTATGATGCTAAATTTACTTGTAGTATTGCAAACATCTGTTCAATAAGTTTGAATTGAAAACAAATAACTGCTGTCAGAATATCAACATGTTACCTGTAACAGTTTTTATCAATCAATTTATTAATAATTTTTTTTATCAGTTGATGTACTTTGAAAAACAAAAACTGTATTTATCCCAAAAGGAAATTACATAATAAATGAAATAATGATAATACATAAAATTCCCTCTTGTGTTTTCCTATTATGTGCAGCACTTTGAATTGTCTTGCTAGCGTGTTATATAAACAAACTTGCCTTGCCCTGCCTGCTGTTTCACCTTACATCTCATTTCCTCTTCTCAGGATTCCCTGCTTTGCTCAGCAGCCAGAGAAGTTGATCCAAGTGTTGAGCTTCAGGTAGGAATCCGATTTATGAGCAGGATTGTGAGGAAACAGACTCCAGGCAGACAAGAGGACCCAGCAGAGTTTCTCCTTAACATCGCCAGACTAAAACTCTGCCTGAACACTGCTGCCAAGCTGCTTGAAAAGGGTCCAGTTCAAGGTGCGTCTGCTTTCATAGTTGCACGTAATGTCTTAGATGTTGTAATGATTCTATATATATAGTTATTTTTGTTCTTGTGATTAAAGTAGATAAACTGGTGCTGGATTACCTGCTGCAGGTGAGAGGGTTATTTGAGTACAGCAGTAATGATTGGCTCAGGGTTTACCTGCTGCGAGCCCTGCACAAATATTCAGGGATGGAGTCCATCATGTTCTTGATGAACAGCCCGGCCTACAGGTGGATCTTCCCTACAGAGCTGCTGCATCTTCAGGTGCAAAACTAAGACTTTATGTCATTTCATTTTACTGTCAATTATTCATTATTTTTTTACTTTTGTGTTGTTAGGTTTTATTTTAAACAAATACATTGCATTTTCTTCCTTAGAGGATGATTCCAGAAACCATAGACTACTTCCTTTGCTGTGGGACGTCTTATAAGCCTCTTAGAAATGCTGTGGCCAAGGTTCTTCTGGGGGAAACGTCTGACGCTTTTATGAGTGAGCTGCAGGTAATAGTCCCACCAGAGACCACTATCTGTGAGAATTACTGGCTGATGTAGCCTTTAAAAAGCTGGACTAAGTTAGATAGGAAAGTGCTCTACCCCCAATTTGCACTGCTGCTAGATTAACCTTCAAGAGCTTGTTATATCAATACATTTAGCACTATATTTATATATATTTGTGCATATTAGCAATTACACACGTTAGATCAATATTAAATGCACCAATATAAACAACAAATATAGCTTCTCTGCACTCGACCATTGTAGAGTAGTCCTGGAAATATCTGGATGCCCAAATTCAAAAAGTGCAACATTTTTAACCAAGCATAGCAAAGGTAAAAGCACAGTTCTCATGTTGTCTGCTGTTATTTCATTTGTTACGGTGATTGGCTAAAACTAAACTTTGATAGGCGGGAACTAGGGGTCGCTTATCCAATCAGCTCAAACTGTTACTGAATGTCCCTCATTTCCCTGAACAGATTCAGTTTAATTAATAATGTGTAGAAATAAACACCTTATCACGCTAGCATTTCAGGCTAATAAACCCGAATACATGTGACGAAGAGTAAGGCGAGGCAAGGCGAGTTTATTTTTATAGCACATTTCAGTACGCTGACTATTCAAAGTGCTTTACAGGAAATACACAAGAGAATAGAAGAAACATAACAGTAGATTAAAAGCAAATAAACCTTAAAAACACGCATAAAGTAAGAAAACAGAACTAATATGACAACCCCAAATAGAGAGAATAAAAGCATATGACAAGCCATAAAAAAGTAAATCTAAACCAGAATATAGTCTAGAGTACATACAGTGTAAATACCAGGTTCAAGTGGTGTCTCACCCCTAGAGGTCAGTAACTCCTTTTACATTTGTTAAAGAAGTCACTGAACAGAAAACACTAGCATTTAATAGGAGCGAAACGCAAAGAAATAATGATTAGAGTTTGGATTTAGAGACATTTTTAAGCATTTTAGGAGCATCCAACAGTCAGGGGAAGGGATACAGGTCTGCAGGTAGATAAATTTAAGATAAAATTGACAGCTTACACTTGGGATCAGCTGTTGGGTTTACTTCAGAATGCTTGATTTTAACAGTTAGATCAACTTTTGTTTTTTATTTTGGATTTATTTGTATTACTTTTATTAAGCAATCCATATTAATGCCCAGCTGAAGCAAAGTATACATCCTTAGTCTGTAGAGAGTTATGTTACAAATCAAACAAATGTCTCTGTGCAGAAGCTGAAAGGATCCCAGGTCAGCCTTGTAGCTCTGGCTCTGTTTAGACAGGTCACCTGCCGCTACAGATTGCCTGATGCTACCTTACATCCTTCCACACAGGTAAATATCCACCGAGGTCTTCCTCTCTGAGAAGATGCTAAATCTGCCTCACAGACAAGTTCTATGTTTTACATGCTTTTGGACACTTACAGGAGAGAAAAAGATTGTCTGATGTCCTCGGAAACATCAACCCGAATGAGTTGAGGGCTTTTTGCTTGTCTCTTCTGAATAATCGTATTGGTCAACAAGGGTCCAGTCTTCACATCAGCTCAGATCTGTCGGATCTGAGTCAAACTCTGCTGGAGCTGCTGGTCCATCTGAGCTCAGTGCTCCTCTGTAGAAATCCTCTACTGGTTCCACTTTATCAGATAGCCTTTCAGCCTGAGAATGTTCTGGTAAGAGGCTTGTTTATCTCTACAAACTCATTCATTTGCATTTTTGCCAATAAAGTCATAGTTTCAACCACTTTTCAGACTGTAAAATTAATAATATACTAATAATATAAAAAAACGTATGAGAAACTCGTTTCTGTTTGATCGAAACATTTCTTTTAGCCTGAACTAGCTCCATTATTCAATCCAGCAAATCTACTTTTTAGATTATTAAAAGTTTCCATTTTGTTCTTCGCCCAGAACTCCTACCTTCCAACTATGCCAGATGATCACATAAGCGAGGCCAGACAGTGGTTGAACAAAGAGAAAAAACTCCAGATGTACGGTAAGTGTTAGCACACTGAAGCCCATATTATGTTAAAACACATTAAATTAAAATAGTTTTTTAGATCATAGGACTGATTGTTGTACCTGAAATAATTTCTTATAATCTCAAAAAAATATATGAAATGTTATTAAATGGGATATTTTTTTCTGGATTTATAGCCTGTGCCAACGGACATGTGTGCTTCGTAGGAGAGGTAGGCCTTCATCATTTGGTTTATTACCTGATAAACTAGTTTATACTATTGATTATTATTGATTATATTAATCTGTAACTAAACCCCATCTGATCTCATAGTGTGGAAAGCCAGTGGTGAGATCCTTTTGTCCTGACTGCAGGCTTCCGATTGGTGGTGAACAACATGTCCCAGTGGAAGGTTTTGGTCTGCTCACACACCAGAGGTGGGGCCTTCTATAGGTTTTGTATTTAGCTTTTTGAAGAATTTTCTTTTGCCTGAAAGTGTTTGTATTTAATCCATTTTTTTATGTGAAATATCAGTGATCGAACTCGAACAGGACACGTTCTTGGTGAGGCTAGTCGGAGGTCTGAAGCCCCTGAAAGACAGTTGACATCTGCTCAGTCTGGCATCCTGCGGCTGCTCACACACCTCGCTATGCTTCAGGGAGCCATAAAGAACCAGAGAGTGAGCCTTGATCCGATATGTCTTATAACTTCTTTAAAAATATGCCGCCATAATAAAAAAAGACAATCTGTGTCTGTTTATGTTAGAGAATCGGTGACATGATCCATCCCCATCCTCCTCATGTTTTACAATTTTTGTTGGAGCACCTGAATAGGGACATGAAAGTATTGATGAAAACTCTTGATCAGAACGTGGAAAACACAGCAGTTACAGTTCATCTGATCCTGACGAGAATCACAGAAGGTGAAACTTTCTTTACAACTTTTAATCCACCTTTTCTGTCAGGGAAAAAGTAATAAAATCCACTTTTAAACATGTATTATGTTAAATGAAGGTTCGTTCAGAGCGGGCCCAGATCTGTCCTCCAGACAGGGACGGCAGCGGTGGGAAAAGCTGCTCTGTGATTCTGCCATTAATCCAATACTTCAGGTAGGAGAGTCTTTTAATGATGTTTAACTGATAAATTAAGCTTTAAAATCCAAGGTTCCAGCCCCATCTGGATCTAGATCACACATTTTCAGCTCTGGTTGTGTGAAAAGATCTGAAAAAAAAGGAAAAAGACAATATTAAAGAAATATTTGTCATCTTTCCATTCATGCATCCATCTTTTGATATTCAAAAACTGAAAAGTTTAGAACATCCAGTTAAGTTTTTTCTTGAATCGTTATTACTCCAATTATTTTAATACAAAAATGTGTTTAAAGCCTTGGAATTATGAAGCGTTTATGTTGAGATTTTTAAAGCCCATTTCTCTCCCACTGTAGGACCTGCAGCAGAACCTTGCTGAAGCTCAGGAATGGATTTCCTCAAATGATGGGCTCTCTGGAAGCCCTCTAATAGTGCTGCTGATCTCCGATCCTGGGGAGATGCTGTCTTTGCCCTCTTCATGTCCGACTGATCGCTCGTCCTTCTGGAAGCTGCGTGAGACGATGACAGTGGAGCGTTTCTCTCAGCTGGTGGGAGAGATGTCTGGGCGCTGCTCTTTACCGCTGCTCAGCTTGTTTATGAAGAAGGTAGGGAACATTTCTCTCTGGCTTTTTACTCATAGCTAATTTAATAATCCACAAAACCATAGAGATCAGAGTTGCTTTTCTTTTTATACATTTCCATCTAATTTTGGAAAATAAACTCTTGTTTTTATGCCTTTGAGGTTGATAAAGACTCTTTTTGTCTCCTAGGTTCACTGTGTGCGACAGCTCCATCACCTTCCTGAACTGGCTGCATTACAATCAGACCTTCTAAGGGTATTTCCATTGATGTCAGCGAGCTCTGCTCCTTTGACCGTCGCTCAGATGTTGCAGCGAATACCTGCAGGTAAACCGAACTTCGAGCAGCTGTAATAGAATCCAGCCGAACGGACACAAACGTTATTCTCTCGTCATCCTCATCAGGGTTCCAGAGGAAGGTGCTGACTGAGAGGGTGGACAGATTCATCAGAGTGTGGAACCTGCTCAGAACCGAGGTGGCAAACAATTGTAAGAGAGCGGAGCTGCAGAACAACCGAGCGGTTCTTCAGATGATTTTTTTTTACATAAAATCATTGCTGTCTCTAGAGGAGTTCAAAGCTCTCAATAACTTTTCTGAAACTGGTAACCTTTCTTGGGTCTAAATTAGCATTTTTGTTCCTGGAGGATAGAATGAACAAAGTTTTGCATGAGGTTTCATAGCAAGATCAATAAAAAGGTGTCAAAGGTCTTCACATTCTTTATTTAAGTAAATGTACTGCATAAAAACAGGCTGGTAAAAATAAAAGTATGGATTTAATCTCTTTACTTAAGTAAAAGTAACATATATAAGTTCTACTAAGTAAAATGATATATTGGCTTTAAATTATGCTGTGTTGGTAGAGAGCAATGTTTCCCCTCCCCCTGTTTTCATCCATCCTGCTGTCACTGTTCTCTCACATCGTTAGAAGTAACGAGCCAGTTTTTAGAAAATAAGAAGTCGAAAGTATAAGTATTTGTGTTCAAATGTAATAAGTAAAAGTAAAAGTTATCCCCAGAACATAAATAATGTCACGTAAAGTGGAGATAGAGAAAAAAGCTACTTAAGGGCAGTAATGAAGCACTTATATCTAGTTACTTGACACCTGTGTGGCTGAACCACAATCATTGCACTTTCTTGTGAATAAAACATAATTTTTTTCTGTAATCTGATGAAATGTGTGCAGAGATATCAGGAACTTCAGTAAAATCCTGAACAGTTTTTACTTATAGACTGCAGTATTTGCTTTGGCTGTGATATTAATGTAAGGGCTGTGATATAATCTGCAACGATATCAGGAAGGATTTGATGATAATAATTATAAAAAAAATAAGATACAGGATTCAGTTTTTAAATGTAGAAGATATGGACAGATTTTAATTTATACCAAATAAATGCAAAACTTATGTTTTAATTTTGAAAACACACATTTTTCTTTTACTGTTTAACAATTTGAATGAGTTAAAAATGTATTCGAGGTAAAAAAAAAAAGTTTGAGAATTATTTGATATTTGCATCAAAAGTAGTAGAAGAAGTCGGTGTCATTAATGCTGACATGTCTTCGTTTGCTGACTTGTCTGTTTTTTTGCATCCAGCTGCAGATTTGGGAGCAGATGTAAATCTTTGTGAGAAGGAGCTTACATTGGAAAGCTCCAGTGAGTATCTGACACCCTGCCGGCGCGGCCCTGGTTCATGTCTCCAGACTCTGGTTGACTTCCTGTTGGAAACTCACAACAGTCTGGTGAGGGAGGCAGCAGGAGTGAACCGCCAGGAGGACAGGTCAGTTCTGCAATAACAGCAGTCTGGTTCTCAGCAGCCTGAGTTCATTCAAAGGTTAAAAATGCAGCTTTAAATCCTCTATTCTTGCTCTGATGTAGAAAATTGTGGATTTTTTTGGAAACATTTCCTGGATGATGTGTCGTTTTACCTCCAATCCATATAACTGCTCTGTTCTTTGAAGGTCTGAGGTTGGTTAGATATGAAGTACCAAGCAGCATAATGAAAAACAAAGATTAAAGCAGACAGGTTAGGATAAGGTTATATTTTAGAACAGTATCTCAAGCTTTGTTTAGTTGACTTTTTTTTAAAAATGAAAAAGTTTGTCAGTCTGATGTTAGATGTTAGATTCATCTGCGAGATCATAAGGCCTGAAAGACTCTTTATGTCCATCCTCAGTGGCTACAGTGTTCCATTAGAGAAGATATCAGAGACTCAGCTGACCCTGTGCCACCCCGAGAGAGAGCTGCTGCCGCTGGTCTTAGCAAACTGTAACTACACGCTGCAGAAGGGCGGGCAGACAGACAGCAGCTACGACCTGCACGCCATCCAAACCCAGCTAGCTCGTTGCTTCCTGGCTGGAAAACCGCTCATCCAGGCGGTAAATATATATAACCTATATATGCAGATCACAGAGCAATGAACTCTCTCCTAATCTTCATAATTTCTTTATAAATCAGGACACTTCAAGGTACCTAAACAGACGTTTGCAGGATTTTTCTGTTGTTCTAACTGAAGTCAGAGGAAAGATTCATCAGGTAAAAGTTTTTCTTTTGCTGTGTTAGTCTCATTTTTTAGTGCCGGTCTCTTTAGCTGGAGCTCGGTGTTCCCTCCCATCTGCTGCTCTCCACCAGGCTACTCATAGTCTCTGT
The DNA here is from genome assembly GCA_034780135.1 of Jordanella pulchra. NCBI lineage: Eukaryota > Metazoa > Chordata > Actinopteri > Cyprinodontiformes > Cyprinodontidae > Jordanella > Jordanella pulchra. Next base: position 13,912 of record JAUZNJ010081988.1, on the reverse strand, counting down.
GTTTATGTCTCAGGAAGCCCTGAAGGGCTCGGTGAGCAGCGCCACAACAACTGTCCTGCGCTCTTACACGGACGTTTGCGATGCTTTGTTTGTGGTTGAGATCGGCCTTCGCTTCCTCGGAAAGGCAGGTGGAGATCCTGAGGCTCAGCTTCTGTCTTACCTAACAGATTCACTGAAGTTGGGCCCACAGATCTCCAACACTGTATCAAAGGTATAAACTGTGCATTGTATTTCTTTTATGCTCAGAATACATTCAAATGTATAGATGTTTTCTCTAAATAATTCAATTACTCCATTGCAATATATAATGTAATCTTCATATTATAAAGCGATGAAACATCAAAAACATCAAAGCTACTTTGTGTCCAAGTTGTTTGATCAGAAAATTTAAAAGTTATTCTCCGTGTCCAAAAGGTCTGTTGGTTAGTTTTTATTTTTCGACCTAAACATCAAAATAGATTCCACTTTGAAACACTTTAAACGTGAAATAATCGAGTGCAATTTAAATGTAAAATGATTCACCACCCTAGAGATTCAGGTTTAAAGTCAAGATGTTTGATGTCTGATTAGTTTGTGTCTTAAAGGATAATAAAGAAATGTAAAATGAGTAAAAAAAAAACCTAATAAGAAACTAATTAGACTGAAAATAATGAAAGGCCACTATAAAAAAAATGGGTTTTACTGTATGCAAACCAATTCTAAACCAAAGCAAAACAGCATAACTATCTGTCCATAGTTTCTCTATCAAACTCCTCCAACCTGTTCATATTATTCTGGTCAGCAGAAACATGTGCGAAATTAAAAGATTTCAAAGTAAAAGTGTGGACTTTGACTGAAGCCTTCATTGGAGTTTCTTATACAGCCTTATTACTGGTTACAATCTTCATATGTACATGAATAAAATAAACATTTTAGATTAATTTTGGGGTATCTCATCCCTTCAGGGTCTTGGCGAAAGCAAACTGAAACACAGCATCTCCATCTGGCAGCTTCTGAATTCTTGGAAATCAGAACTCATGATCCACAGGAAACAAGTAAGTTTAAAACAAACCAGAATGTTTTGATTATACAGCTGATGTGGTAATATTACAAATTTTCCATTGAGTTAGAGTTTTATCCAGAACATTTACAGCTTTGGGTATAAATGTTAAAGTTGAATCCTGAGTGATTAAAAGCTGGAAAAAAAAAGGAAATTGCTTTTAGGAAAATCAGCAAGAAGGCCTGTTTGAAAAAAGAAATGCAGGCTTTATGTTGATCTGTACATAACGCACACATGAAGGCAATAAAAAATAATAAAGTAACCTTTTTTTAGTTTCTTTAAAATAGATCTAAATTGTTTTTATAATTAATAACAACTAGCAGGGCTATCAACAGTGATCAATGTCTAAATGTTTTAGCTGTGATTCCAGTCTCTGGTCTTAATAACAGAGTATTGTTTTGTGGTTTAATGGCTTCTGTGGTTTTTGGGTTTCAGGACCCGTTTCAAAAACTACCTTCAGAGTTTCAGCAGAAGCTGTCGGAGGAAGAGAGGAGAGGGCTTAAAGCTTTCCTCGCCGTCACAGATGTTGAAGCTTTCTCTTTGGAGCTGCATGAAATCCTGCTGCTGAAGACGAGCAGGGCCGTGCATGATGAAGATTACCAGCCGCACTGGGAGTAAGATAAAGCAATTAACATTCATTCCTCTGAACGACAAGTAGTTTTCCATGTGTGTTTGGTTTTGGGAGGAGGCTGCAACCAAATCGTAAAACAATCCCAAAAAAATTCAAGTTTGGATTCTTTTTTTAAAAAATTGGAGAGGGTTTGTTTTTTTGTTGTTGTTTTTTTCAGGAAGTGTTGCTATTGTCAGTTCTAGATTACCAACCTGATCTAAAGGAATCTATTGATTCCTGACAGCTTTAGTCAGACCAAAGTGTGGCAGTCTCAGCTGGCACTCTCTCTGTCCCTCAGGGATTTGGAGCCTTTTGACTTCCAGGATGAGAGTGTGACCCTCCAGGCAGCCATCTGTCAGGAGAAAGAAGCTTAAGTTGTACCCCCCCTCTGTCACAGTTCACTCTTGTTAAAGCAGCAGCTATGGAGGGGCCTAAATAGAACACATAGGGAGAGAATAATAGATCCTGAGCTGACAGTTGTTCTTTCATGTTTTCCCTCCCTGTTGTTTGCAGCCTCAGAACGACCTTAGAGATCCATTTGGAGCAGAAAAACCTTCCAGCTCTGCTGGGAATCGAAGACTTACCAGAGAAGATCATCCTGGGCAAAGGGGCTGATGTATGGAGAGCAGCTGTGGAATTTAAAAGAAGATAGAAAACCTGGAATAAAATGCGACCTGTTGATTTGTTGTAGAGAATTGGAACAGGTTACGAATAGAGCTGCCTTTATTTATTATCTTTATTGTTTATTAATCAATTTAGAACTGTAAATCAATTGAAATCTTTAAGAAAGGGGATTGTAAATCCTGTTAGTTCTTCTATTTCCCTATCATGAATTATACATTTATACATTCAGAAATACTTAATAATTTAGTAACATTGTTATTCTTTGGGAATTAAATTACAACCACTGCATAATAAAATTACTTGTATATTACTGATAGAATTATGTTTTCTTGTCATTACACCTACATCTTGTATGCTGATTTATAACTATATATGTATGTGCACATATAATAAAAGGCTGCACCAGAGAAAGTATAATAAGGAGAGTATATTTATGTATACTTGTAAACATATATATTCTGTTATTAATAAAGAGGTAATTGGGCACACTCTTCATCTCTGACTCTTTATCTTTTTGTGTGGTTTATACTTGCTTTTGAACCTTATCCTTTTTAGACATTAACAATTTACAGAATTAAATACAAAAGCTTCAGGAATCGTATTAACATTCCTTTTATAATGTTCTGCCCCCATTTAGAGTTGATTTAAAAGTCAACCAAACCGTTGAGGCAGACACGCCCCTAATAATCTGTGTAACGCGTTGACGCTTCTCGGTGACCAATCAGGCGAGAGGATACCCAAACGGTGCTTCCATGGGGACCAATGATAGACGGGCACGGAGGCGGGAGTTGTGTGTGTCGTTACCACAGAGATGATGATACGCTTTATTTGCTCCACCGTCTACCGAGGACTTTCACTGCTTATCGGAGGATTGTTTTGTAAATAAAACCCACGGCCGTGGGAGTGACCTGCAAATTATCAACCAGGATGCCTTCCCTTCTGTGAAATAGGTCCTTTTTCCAGAGGAGAAACTGGTTTGTATTTTGTTTTTAGCACCGTTAAAGAACGGTTAGCTTGAAGCGCTCCTGCCAGACTTCATTTAAAAAGCATCGTGTTTAGACCTCTGCTACTAAGACATTTTGCGGTATTTAAAAAAAAAACAACAACAAAGACAATCATTTTAACTGAATATGGAATTATGAAATGACCAGTTTTACGTATGATAGAATCGCTAATGTAATGACATTTGAAGTAGTGTTGGGTTGTGTTAATATACAGGTGCTGCGTTCAATTTTGTACTGTAATCAGGGGTGGGCAAAGCCAAAAGCAAATTAGGCAGCTGCTAAGGGCCCCACAGCATCATTATTATTTCTCATTTTGTTGTAATATATGTTAGGAGCATTTAAAAAAGGGATGCATGTGTTTAACTGTGCATTTTTAAAGTGCTGAACTTTTGAAGCTTATAAATGTTACTACATAAAATAATGGACACTTGAAAAAGATATAAAAGAGATAAATTAATTGTTGCTGTAACTCTTGCTTTTAGAAAGTGCGCATTTCAACAAGCAATCTTTGACAAATAATGTGCCTTTTTTTAGTGTTTGGAGTAAAACTCAACTTTGGGTTTTTGTAGAATAGGTTTTTAGTGAAAAAAAACAGACAATATTCAGCCTTGTACCAAAAATACATTCAATTTACTTTACTGTTAAAAGGAAACTCAAATGCATTTCTGAAAATGCAATTAAACCATTTTTAGATTTCTGATTCAGAATAGATCAGAGGTATTTGACTGCATTAGTTTAAACATTATTTTGTCATTTTAAACCAAAATACACTTATCTTTAGATTAAGATGTCTGACCCAAACTTTAATGTTTGTTTTATTAATTTCTGTCTTATTTTGATTTGTACGCTATATTCATGTTAAATGTTATAGAGATTGTTTGTAATTAATTGTTTGTCAAACTTGCTGCAAATGTTAGAATTTGCTTTCATAGTAGTTTCCAAACTTGTAATATATGATAAATCTATAAAGAATGCATAGAACATAAAACCTGTAACTAAATGTTGTTTCTTTACCGGAGATTATGCTCCCATCATTGGCAGGATAAAGTTTTACAGCTAAGAATTACCAAAAAGAAGCTTTTTTAGTAACTTATGCCAAAGTATTATATCTTTTCACTGCTACTACACTATAAATACTTTCAGCTATTTAGGTCACAAATCTGATCGTCTGAAAACAAACCCACATAAATCCACCTCCTTCCAAAGCCTGAGAGTGAGGGAGATTTGTTGAACTGACTCCATCAAATAAACTGTTCAAATGAAACTTTTGATATTATATCGATGCAAACCACATTTGTCGCTTGCAGAAATACTCTGCAGTTAGAGATGGAGTCAACCTGTTTATGCCAAAGTCATTTTCACTGGCATGTGGACAAGATGGATAAATGGAGGATTTTTTGCTTCTATCATGGGAAAGTTGTAGAGAACTATAAATAGCTCCGTGTTCAACCAGACAACAGGCTTGATTAAACTCTGCTGGGGTCTTCCTCTGTTGAGGGAGAACCATAGTATAAAGATTTTAAAACGTAGTTACAAACACAGCTAATATGATCACAGTTATTAGGATTGTGTGACTATTTTTAATGTTTTCCCTCCCTGTTGTTTGCAGCCTCAGAACGACCTTAGAGATCCATTTGGAGCAGAAAAACCTTCCAGCTCTGCTGGGAATCGAAGACTTACCAGAGAAGATCATCCTGGGCAAAGGGGCTGATGTATGGAGAGCAGCTGTGGAATTTAAAAGAAGATAGAAAACCTGGAATAAAATGCGACCTGTTGATTTGTTGTAGAGAATTGGAACAGGTTACGAATAGAGCTGCCTTTATTTATTATCTTTATTGTTTATTAATCAATTTAGAACTGTAAATCAATTGAAATCTTTAAGAAAGGGGATTGTAAATCCTGTTAGTTCTTCTATTTCCCTATCATGAATTATACATTTATACATTCAGAAATACTTAATAATTTAGTAACATTGTTATTCTTTGGGAATTAAATTACAACCACTGCATAATAAAATTACTTGTATATTACTGATAGAATTATGTTTTCTTGTCATTACACCTACATCTTGTATGCTGATTTATAACTATATATGTATGTGCACATATAATAAAAGGCTGCACCAGAGAAAGTATAATAAGGAGAGTATATTTATGTATACTTGTAAACATATATATTCTGTTATTAATAAAGAGGTAATTGGGCACACTCTTCATCTCTGACTCTTTATCTTTTTGTGTGGTTTATACTTGCTTTTGAACCTTATCCTTTTTAGACATTAACAATTTACAGAATTAAATACAAAAGCTTCAGGAATCGTATTAACATTCCTTTTATAATGTTCTGCCCCCATTTAGAGTTGATTTAAAAGTCAACCAAACCGTTGAGGCAGACACGCCCCTAATAATCTGTGTAACGCGTTGACGCTTCTCGGTGACCAATCAGGCGAGAGGATACCCAAACGGTGCTTCCATGGGGACCAATGATAGACGGGCACGGAGGCGGGAGTTGTGTGTGTCGTTACCACAGAGATGATGATACGCTTTATTTGCTCCACCGTCTACCGAGGACTTTCACTGCTTATCGGAGGATTGTTTTGTAAATAAAACCCACGGCCGTGGGAGTGACCTGCAAATTATCAACCAGGATGCCTTCCCTTCTGTGAAATAGGTCCTTTTTCCAGAGGAGAAACTGGTTTGTATTTTGTTTTTAGCACCGTTAAAGAACGGTTAGCTTGAAGCGCTCCTGCCAGACTTCATTTAAAAAGCATCGTGTTTAGACCTCTGCTACTAAGACATTTTGCGGTATTTAAAAAAAAAACAACAACAAAGACAATCATTTTAACTGAATATGGAATTATGAAATGACCAGTTTTACGTATGATAGAATCGCTAATGTAATGACATTTGAAGTAGTGTTGGGTTGTGTTAATATACAGGTGCTGCGTTCAATTTTGTACTGTAATCAGGGGTGGGCAAAGCCAAAAGCAAATTAGGCAGCTGCTAAGGGCCCCACAGCATCATTATTATTTCTCATTTTGTTGTAATATATGTTAGGAGCATTTAAAAAAGGGATGCATGTGTTTAACTGTGCATTTTTAAAGTGCTGAACTTTTGAAGCTTATAAATGTTACTACATAAAATAATGGACACTTGAAAAAGATATAAAAGAGATAAATTAATTGTTGCTGTAACTCTTGCTTTTAGAAAGTGCGCATTTCAACAAGCAATCTTTGACAAATAATGTGCCTTTTTTTAGTGTTTGGAGTAAAACTCAACTTTGGGTTTTTGTAGAATAGGTTTTTAGTGAAAAAAAACAGACAATATTCAGCCTTGTACCAAAAATACATTCAATTTACTTTACTGTTAAAAGGAAACTCAAATGCATTTCTGAAAATGCAATTAAACCATTTTTAGATTTCTGATTCAGAATAGATCAGAGGTATTTGACTGCATTAGTTTAAACATTATTTTGTCATTTTAAACCAAAATACACTTATCTTTAGATTAAGATGTCTGACCCAAACTTTAATGTTTGTTTTATTAATTTCTGTCTTATTTTGATTTGTACGCTATATTCATGTTAAATGTTATAGAGATTGTTTGTAATTAATTGTTTGTCAAACTTGCTGCAAATGTTAGAATTTGCTTTCATAGTAGTTTCCAAACTTGTAATATATGATAAATCTATAAAGAATGCATAGAACATAAAACCTGTAACTAAATGTTGTTTCTTTACCGGAGATTATGCTCCCATCATTGGCAGGATAAAGTTTTACAGCTAAGAATTACCAAAAAGAAGCTTTTTTAGTAACTTATGCCAAAGTATTATATCTTTTCACTGCTACTACACTATAAATACTTTCAGCTATTTAGGTCACAAATCTGATCGTCTGAAAACAAACCCACATAAATCCACCTCCTTCCAAAGCCTGAGAGTGAGGGAGATTTGTTGAACTGACTCCATCAAATAAACTGTTCAAATGAAACTTTTGATATTATATCGATGCAAACCACATTTGTCGCTTGCAGAAATACTCTGCAGTTAGAGATGGAGTCAACCTGTTTATGCCAAAGTCATTTTCACTGGCATGTGGACAAGATGGATAAATGGAGGATTTTTTGCTTCTATCATGGGAAAGTTGTAGAGAACTATAAATAGCTCCGTGTTCAACCAGACAACAGGCTTGATTAAACTCTGCTGGGGTCTTCCTCTGTTGAGGGAGAACCATAGTATAAAGATTTTAAAACGTAGTTACAAACACAGCTAATATGATCACAGTTATTAGGATTGTGTGACTATTTTTAAGGTGTCTTAACCATCCAAAGTTAAACTGAAACTTTCTGACTATCAATTCTTATATTCCTAAGTTTTTATATCTAATACCCTCCAAAATGTCTGCCATCCAGGTTTAGGATGCATAGCACACGCAGCCCCTCGTCTATCTCGACCGGTTCACCCGGAGATGCCCTAGACCTCAGCCTGAGCGGCTCCCGGCTCGCCATGTCCAAACGGCCCAGCAGTGCATCTCCAGGGAAGCACTTCTCTCGCTCTGTGTCGGTGTCTTTGGCCGCCGACGGCAAAGGGAAACGCAACGTGCTGGTGGGTTTCTGGGAAAGCTGCTTCATATTGACTCTTCCTGTCCATTTCTAACCAAGCTTTTCCATCCACAGGGCTTCTCCAATACTGGCAGCTGCCGCTCAATCAAGAACCTGAGGCGGTCCAACAGCACCACTCAGGTCAACCAGATGGCCAACCTTAGTTTAAGGTGAAGAGAAGTCCCTGTTTTCACATTTTTATCTCTTCTTAATGCTGTTAGTCAAACCAGTTCTGCTGGGTTCTTATCTCTGACATTGACACAGAGAAGTGTGATCAGGACAGCATGTGCTGAATCATGTCTGCAGAGCCTCAGGCTGAGCAGATCTATTCATACTTGAGCTTCTAAAGCAATCTGAAAAACAACACTCAGACTCTGAAATATAAAAGAAGAGTTTCGTGTAAATTTCATTCGGGGAGCTGTGATTGTGTCGGGCACTCAGCTCTGTCCTACAGCACTTTAAACCGATGCGTGTCTTTACTGAGGGACAGCTGGTGGTCCTGGAGCCTCGTAGAGTCAGACAATAGGAGCTGTGGCGCCCTGGATCCTAAGTTAAAGTGTAGGGAGAAGCTGGGTGCTTGTTGCTGGGGTCTTGGGGGTTTCCGGGCCTTCTTTGTTCTCTATCAGAGGGGGAGGGCCACAACTTCTCAGGTCAGGTTACCCCCTCTGCCAGAAGCTGGTAAAAAGAGACGAGCGTGTGCAGATTCGCTTTGTATTGTCCGGCAGCTGCTGCCAGCCACCTCCCCTCACTGCTTCAGCTGGTTAGGGGGGCTCAAAATACCTCACACACACCCTCAGAGTCCATGGTGTCTGTTTGGACTCTCAGTGGGTCACTCAACACCCCCTCCCTCCTGGAGCACAAAGTGAAGGAATGTATTGCCTGAATAGTGTGGCTCGGGTAGCTTTTCTCTATTCCAGCTGGCTGCACCCCCTCCCGCCCCTCTTCCTGAAGACCCACGAATTGGTTTCCACACTTCCAAGGACAGACAGACTCAGCCAGGCAGGGGGTCACCCTACATCTGCTCATCCTGGTCCTCAGGATCAACATATGGACACATTAACATGGAATCCATCACAGAGCTCCCCCCCCCCCAAGCAGACCGTCAGCAGCAGCACAGCGAATTCCTGAAGAACAGAATCAGAGGAGCCCCTTTTATCCAGCTGCCATGACAACAGTTAATCACAAAAAGCTGTTCATAGCTGTTAGAAAATATTATTGCTCACTTTTAATGACAGATGTGAAACCAGTGTTGATCTAAATCAGCGTTTTTAGCTGCTTTGCAACCGATGTTTAAAGACAACCCGCCTTGGTTTGACTTGTACTGATTCTGGAATAAACTCGTCTGGTTTGTTGGTTTTCAGTCAGGAGCAGAGCGAAGACTACCTGACGTTTTTCGACAGAGGTTCTGATGGACGAAAGAAACTGGCGAGCCTCAGCAAGAGCTCCCCAGAGAGAACCACATGGAACATCCTGGTATTTACTATCAAACACACACTGACATTTCTAATGTTACCCAATCGGCTCTGCCACCATAATCTGCTGTATAACAAACCCCAGTTTATGATGTCAAAATAAAACATGTTGCTAAATGTTTTCCAGTGAGATGATACAAGTGAATGTTCTGCCTTTTTAAAGGATGATCAGCCCAGAACCTGTCCACCACATTCAAGCTCCCGTAGCACCGGCAGCATGGACTCCCCCACTGGTTTAAAGAAAAAAGAGCCTGGCATCCCTCTGGCTGCCACCTTCACTGCCAACAACAGGTGGACCACAGAAAAACAGACACCCACACACCCTGCAGCCTGGGTTTCTAGTTTCACCTTCTAATGTCCATCGTGGCTCCTGATGGCGCCACCTTTAGGAATTCAGTTTAAATGTGAAAAACTGTACGTGACATGATATAAAGAAAGTATATCAAAGACTCAGTTTGAATGCACACCTGCTATATTTATTTACACATCTCTCAGAGGGTTGTAAAAAAAAAAAGGTTTCAGCAGCATAATATTCTATTTTATTTTGTTGTTGTTTTTTGCAGGAGCAACAAAGGAGCTGTGGGCAACTCAGTCACCACCATTTTACACAACAATTACTCTGAGAAGCCTCTCACACCTAAGAGCTCAAACCAGAAGCCTTCCTTCAAGTACGTTTCTGTCCAGGAAACAAATTCTGTCTTCATATATCTCTGACTAGCAGATCATTTTTATTTGTTTTTTGTTTTTTTGTTTTTTCAGCAACATCCTAAAGGCCACAGCAAACGACGAGGTTCTACTGGAGAGCTCCTCTGTGACAAAGTCTCAGAAGAACTTCTCCTCCTCGTCCTCCACCTCCAACAACAGATCGCCGGTGTCAGCTCAGTGCTGCAGCCCCGTCCCACCGCGGAGGAAGGAGGTCACAGAGGAGGAAGCGGAAAGGTTCGACCTTCTAAGTGTTTCCTCTGAGGACAGTAACTTTTCTCTTGGTGTTCTGACGTGTAGCTCACAGCTTTTCCGTTGTGTTCCTTAAGGTTTATTCAGCAGGTGAACCAAGCTGCAGTCATTATCCAGCGCTGGTACAGGCGCCACGCTAGGAGGAAAACCAGCCACCAGGCAGCGCTAGAGCAAATCCTCTCCAGTAAGAGAAAGGTCTGTATTTATCCCTTTATGGTCCTGAGAGTTTTTCTATTCTGGCTAATTTAAAAAAAATTCCCATGTGCAGGAGTGGGAGGAAAGGAAAGAGGAGGATGATCACCTGAAGCAGCAGCGCAGAGGGGAAGAAAGGAGGCGAATCCGTGAGGAAAAAGCTCGTCTGGCCCGTCTTGCTGCCATTCAGGTTCAAACCTTTACGATGCTCATTCATTTTATAGAGAATGTGTGATTAAATGAAGATGATCCTGAAGTCAAACCAACTTTACTATGAGTCACACACAGGAAAGAGTTCAGAGAGAAAATTATGAAGCAGTTCTAAGCAGGCTTAGTTTTTAAAAAAGAATTTATGCTTTAAATTAAAATAAACAAAATAATTAAAATAGTTTCTTAATCACTGGATTCCTTAAAGTTCTTAAATATTTTGTCCGTTGTCTCCCTCTGCTGGCGTGCTACAGGAGCTGCAGCAGAAAAGAGCTCAGCGAAGTGCAGAGATGCAGCAGGCTTCAGAGTCAGAGCTGGAAAATCTGTGGCAAACAGGGAGAAAGAAACAGCTCGAGATTTCCGTCAGCAACAAAAGCCCGACCACAGCGAACAACAACAGCTCGCCAGCGTCGCCCAGCGACACCAAGGCTAAGAACACAGGTCTGTATGCATGTCTGAACTTTCCTATTTATATTTTTAAAAAAGTACTTTCCCAAACATCTACATTTATTATTGATGTATCAAAATCTTTGATGTGACCGAATACAAAATCACCGATGGGTTATATGTTTTAACAGGCACCAATTTAAACATCACAGCTGACTTAGGAGAGCTGAGCTTCAGAGCCATTTCTCCAGCTTTATCCAGTAACAAAGGATCTCAATGCTCTCAGGTGAGTTTCCTCATGTTAACCTTCATGTCTTTCATTATTTTGTGTAGCAGAGAATAAACTGTGGTTTATCTCCTTTAGCTCAGTTGTTTATTAATATTACCTCTGTCAAGGAGATTATGTTTTCAGTAGCTTGTCTGTTGGCAACTTTACAGAAAAAGTTATCGACGGATTTGCTTGAAAATTTACCCAAAGGTGCAATGTGGGCTAAGGACCAATCCGTTAACTTTTGGTGGTGATTCGGATACAGGTTTTTTTTTTTTTTTGTAATGAACTGGGTCTGGTGTGAAAGTGGAGGTTATAATATATCTGGGGAATGAGCTGCTTGGCTGCGCTCTCCAAGTGCTTTTTTACTGATGTTTTTAGCCTTATTTCCTGAGAAAAGTTGATTTAGTTTGATTTTTCTTTGTTTCCTCTGTTGAGTAACAGGAGCTGCAGCAGAAAACGGCACAGCAGGTAACAGCAGAACAGCATGCAACTAAAAGTGAGCCTGAATATCAGAAACAAGCTGGTGCAGGAGGACGCAGGAAACTTCTGAGGATCCCACCGTCCAACAACAGTCTAGTCTCACTAAGCAACAACGACCCAAGGTCTCCCACAGACGCCAAAACCAAGAACACAGGTGAGATCTGTCAGATACATCAGTGTCTTTGTCATGTTTGGTTTCAGAGAATTCAATCTATTTATTTTTCCTCTAGACTTTAATTTAAATGTTGTAAATTATAAAGCAGAAATTGGATTCAGAGCAATTTCTCCGGTTATTTCACATCACAGAGGATCACAGACTTCCCAGGTAAGAAGCTGGATATTTTTAGGTTAGTGTTTCCTTGCAGTCCTTAAACTTAGTCACATTTCTGAGCTCGCAGGATGTCTGTGTCCTACAGGACCTATTGCAGAGGTCGGTGAGTGCAGAGGACCAGCGTCACGCAGCTGCTTCCAGTCAGGCTCACTCTAAAACTACACTGAATGAGCTGCTGGACACCCTGAAGCTGTTGGAAGAGGAGCCGGAGAAGCTGTCAGAGCCGAGGTGCTATCGGAAGGAGAAGTACGCCTGGATAGACGAGGTCAGTGGGCCTGTTTTTATTTGACTTAGAAACCGTAAGAAACCAACGCAAACCAACTCGCATCCAATCTAACCAAAGGAGGGGGAGTCTCTGACCACGGATAACCTGGAGCGCCACATCCAGCTGAATCAGCATCCTGCCCTGCCAGATGGGGGCGCTCTACTCTCTGAGGCCAAGCTGCAGAGCATTATGAGCTTTCTGGATGAAATGGAGAAGTCGGAGCAGGAACGTCCCCGATCCGTCACCTCTGGGTCCCATAGAGAGGTGGGCTTCTCCTCGTCAGGCCATTTAATTACTAGAGCTGCATCAAAGGTTCACGCATGGCTTTTTGTTTGATAATCTGATCGCATTAACTGATCAGAACACGTTTCCATCTTCTAGGTTTATTATTTTAAACTAAAACTGCAGAAAGTTGCCTGTTGATCCTGTTTGTAGTGTGAAGCTGATGGCTTGTTGTCGTTCTCAGGCCGTCCTGTCAGAGGAGGAGCTGGTCGGTGTCGATCATTTGTCGGCGACTGCAGCTGAAGTCAGCAGCTCCATGATGAGGATAAAAATGGAGCTGGAGGAGAAGAAACGCACTGTCAACATGCTGCAGGCTGCATTGGTGGGGGAGATGACACTGCACAACATTTCTACCCTTGTTTCATGGTATACTTACAGCCTTAGTGGGTGTTTTTTTTTTTTTTGTTTGTTTTTGTAACTACTGCAGGCTCAGCAGACGGAGCTGTCAGCAAAACACGTGAAGGAGACGGAGAAGGAGCTGAGCAGGAACTTCCAACTCCAGAAGGATCAGTATGAAGCCACTATCCAGAGACACCTGACCTTCATAGACCAGGTGATCACCAAGTTCTAAAAATGTCCGACTTCTGCTCTCTGTTTGCCGTTTGATCTAAGTTATTGTTGTTTGTCCTCAGCTGATCAATGATAAAAAAGCTCTGAGTGAGCGCTGCGAAGGCGTGGTGGCCGAGCTAAAGCAGGTGGACCAGAAATACACAAAGAAGATTCTGCACATGCAACAGCAGCATGAAATGGTGAGTTAGACTCATGTTTCCACTCTATGTACCGCTGTCTGGGCTCTGCTCTTCTCTCTGACTGGAACTTGCTCTAGTGTTGTTCTGCTTCAATTTAATTCTCTCTTCTCATCCCCCCCCCGTATTTCCTTTCTTCTTGTGGTGGGTTGTCCTTTTCCACATTAGGTGTGGCAAATTCTCGGCCCCTTATGTGAGGTAACTGCATTTTCTTCTCTGAATCTGTGGCACTTTTGGCTCCATTTCCTTTTTTTCCATTCATTTCTCATTTCACCGAACTATCTAACATCACTCCCCGTGGACAGTCTGCATGTGAGTCTTTTTAAATCTCATTTACGCCCGACTGTTCTTTTTGTCTTTACAGTTTACTTTCTGTCAGAGTTTGTTGTCAGATTTCTCCCCTCCTGTCCGTCTTCTTATAACCTTTTCATTTGATTAAAGTCTTAATTT
>JAUZNJ010081967.1:0-23829 GCA_034780135.1 Jordanella pulchra | reverse complement strand
TTTCTTTCTTTCTTTCTTTCTTTCTTTCTTTCTTTCTTTCTTTCTTTCTTTCTTTCTTTCTTTCTTTCTTTCTAATTCCTCACTCTATGTGAGGTTGTATTTACATTTAAAGGGAAACAGGAAAAATGGAGCTCACATAAAATCCACAACTGCGATCACATTTAAAAGGTAATGTAGAAGTAACAATAAACATGCTCAGTCATGTTTAGTTGAAACTATTGTAAGGGCAAAAAAGAAAAGGAAATTTTATCACAAGACAACATTTATTATTAATTTTACCTACTGAATGCTCAAAATAAATGAAAGATTGACAGTGTGAAATTTTGCTACTACATTACTTTAACAACAATAAGACTCTTTACACATCTTTACTACTGATACCAATGATCACAGGGGATGTAGATTTAATCTGCTAAATAATTATAACATAATCCATTTTTTTCTATATACTTTGGCAAAGATTAATAAAATCCATGTTAATAAAAGAAGGTAAACAAAAAAATGCTTGTGTACGTGGGTCACAATTTAAATCATCTTAAAAGCATATCATAAATGTCATTTACTCTAGTGTAGGAAGCTAATGAAAAAATAATAATAACATGCAATTGCTTGTTAGGACCAGATAAACTAGATTTTGCTAAAGTATTTTGTCTGCCAACGATCAGACTGAATTTGCGTGAGCATGTTCATCTGAGAGAATGTTTGTGCAGGTGATTTATAATTTAACCACATGTGGAAATTTGCTGGCGGCAGCAGTGTGGTGGTCCTGATAAGAAGCATCAGTCAGTTCTCAGTAGATGGCAGCCACTATAAGCTTTGGGATTCCTATCAGAACCAACCGGATTTAGAGCTGGAGGCACTGACATGGACTATAAGACACCTGCAGACCTCAGCAAGTCACTATCAGATATGTGAGTACAACAACTTCGGTTTGAAAAAGTAGAACAAATAGTATGATTATCATTTTGCTTTTAGTAAAGTATATATTCAGTAAAATTAGGAATTCTGTATGTTTTCCTAAAATACAGTGTGTATAACCTTTGTCGGTTATATATTTATTGTAAGTTAGAACTTTTTATACCAGTTTCTACAGCACCAAAAAATTCAAGTGATATAATAGCCTACTAGTACAATACAACTTTAGTTTACTAAAAAAATGTAAATTTAAAAGCAACTTTTGGAATTTTAAGAGATGAGTAAATACAACAAATCCACATTTATTTTAATTTCAAATTTACTGAAATGAAACAAAGGTATAGTTCTCTATGTCATATTAGGTTAAATTAGAACATCTGTAATCCAAATTTTGAAGAAGACATACCCTGTTTAAACTTCAAACTTGCTCCTTACAGTTAAACTGAGAGTCATCAACATGGAAATATCTACTGGATTGTTTGAGACCTTCAGAAAGAGCATTGTAGCAGATGAGCTTTATAAGGGATTTAGATAAGTCTCAAAGATTTTTTGAAATTAGCCATTCCCCTGTGCAGAAAACAGTCAGCATATGGAGGTATTTTAAAACAACTGCTGTTATGTAGAAGACCATAACAGTATTCTTTTCATTGGGAGGATGCAGGGAGTAAACTCTCTTGAAGAAAAATAAGAAGGCCAAACTGACGTTTCCCATTAAGAACATCTAAAAACTCTGGACTTTTAGCTAAGGTTTCTTTAGAAATGTGAGTGAGAAAAATGGGTGAAGCTTTCCCAATGAAACCTTAACCAATTTAAGAAAGTGGAATTGTTCTTTGAGTGTAATTAAACTTTTCTTTTGCAGGGACAGAAAATAGATTAAACATTGATATGTGACATGTGCTTGAATATTTTTGACATTAGTAAAGTGCAACATCGAGGCCGTCATGATACAAATTATTTTTTACATAGATAGTCTTCTGAATACTATTTCATTTGTATGTGTTTAATATATATCTAATATAGGTCTAAGATAGTTTATATAAATGTTATTTGTTCCACTATTCTTAGAATAGTGGTATAAACACATTAAGTAACTGTAGTCCTTTAATTTGATAGCGATATTAAGTTGGTAGGAAGCATATATTTTCCCTGTTTACAAAGTCCAAGTCTTGACACGGGGGTTATTAGATGAGGAGGAGGGAGAGGACAAGGAACTGGGGGCAAAGAGGTGGCCATGAAGCCAAGGCTAGCTGAGGGAGAGGTGCAACCAGGATGATTGGGGCCAAGATTTGAAGCTCTACAAATGAGCCGGAGAGAAATTACTGAGATATCAACTAAGAATTTATTTGAGTGTATACCTATGTACTTTGTCGATATAAACAATTGTAATTCAACATGTTATATTTAGAGCTCGGAGTGCTACATGTAGTAAAGTCACTGTTGACAGTAGTTTGAGAATTGATCTCTGAGTAACGTCAGTCCTCATCGCCTGTGAAACCTCTGGGCGTTGCTGAATAGGTATAAATGCTGGAAGCTTTGGAGAGTAACAGAATTCTTTGTGGTGTTGTTGCGGTCTGTGGTTCACAACCGTATCAATTCTATAACTATAACTAACTAACTATACTTGCCGCGGTCACATTTGAGCATTGTAGGGATCTCTACAGTCACAGGTTTGTCAGACTTGTGCTGTCATAGTTCAGAGATGTCTGCCTCCATAAATTCGAGACCCGCTCCTTGTGTAAATTACACATAACATTTTCTAAGCCAATGCAAACATACATTTTGAGACTTTTATTTAAATTCTAAAAGATAACATACTTATGTATAATATATTATTTTTTCTGTCCCTGTAGTTATTACACATTATAACTTTAATGGTTGAGAACTATTTAGAAAAAAAACGTAATCGTTTAGGTACAAAAAATGAAAGCGTTTTTTTTTTTTAAACAAACTGTTAATAACCATCTGTTACTTATAGTGCCTCTTGTAATACACCAATCAACAATGGTGCCACAGCCCATACACAAACATGTGCAATGCATAGCACTATTACCACCAGTACTACTACAACAGCTTCTGATTAAGACCATTAGACCTTCTGTTGTCTAAAGCTATCCAAGTTCCTGTTTATCTCTTGTCCCAAAGCACAAACGGCCTCCCCAAAACAGCCTGAAGTCCATCTACCAAATGCTTTCCAAAATACTCTCCAACTCTGTCTATTATCATAGTGTTACAAGCTGGAGTGGTTAGCCAGCTGTCTGACTGCCACAGTCCTCATTACACAGATAGCAAACCACAGCACTCATCAACACTTCTTGAAGGTGAATGTTACATATTAAAGAAAAGCACCACATTTTAGTTTTTTCATGAAAGTCCAGAAATGAATTTGCATTTTGTGTGTAAAACTGTTTTAGAATGACCAGTGGGTTCACTTAAAGCTATCTAAATCCTCAGCAGTTACTCCATCTGTCTATTAAAGGGCATGTTCAACAGTGTTGTTGACTATGGCTTTCAATCTAGTAGAAAATAAGCCTTGCACTAGCATTTGTATAATAGAATCTGAGTCTTTTTGACTTGTGGTGTGGAGTAGGTCGGTGATAGAAACAGTGTGCAATCATGAGAGTGTGAAGATATGGGGATTGAGCTAATGCCCAAATCCTGTCCTGCTGAGCTTGTAGCAGGGCGTCCGAGAGATAAAGAGAACCCAAGGGAGGCAAAAGTTAAAGACAAAGAGAAGGAAGGGATGGTAGAAAAGAAAGAATTTTAAAGAGGAGTAGAAAAGGACTAAAAATAGGCTTAAATAGAAACAAAACAAAAGTGCATTATATCTTCTGAAAAACAGTTTACTTTCTTACTTATAAGCAACACTTTAGTTATCAGGAGAAGGGCATCGCTCCCAGACATCTTTGGCATGGCTGCTTTTCAAGCCCAGAGAGCTATTGACATGGTGTGTTACTGTAATGCGTGAAGCAGTGGGAGACTCATTGTAAATCTGTGTCAACAAATGCTGGAGCAGCGGCAAGCTCAACCCCACTCTCCCTCTCTGTGTGCCTCTCTCTTGCATTCACCGACCTATCTAATGAATCTTATCTGCACAGCACACTGGAGGCTTAAGCTTTCGGTGGGCTCCCATCTCTCTCTCTCTCTCTCTCTCTCTCTCTCTCTCTCTCTCTCTTTTTCTCTGCCCTACCATCCATCCATCCACCTGGATACAAACAACCAAGCATCCCCCCATACAACATACACAGGTGAATTTTAAACACAAAGTGAGGACCATGCATACATTCTTATTAAATTCCCTTCATTTTCTACCCTTTTTACAGCCTAACCATTACTCCTTCCCCTAACCTAAATATTAATGGTATGTACCGCACCCTAACCTTAACCTAAATCACATCTTAGGCCTAAACCTAGGACAACAATGTGAGAACTAGTAAAAAGTCCTCACTTTACATAAAAGTCCTTACTTTACTAGTAAAATGCATCTAAAATGTTTTAACTTTGCAGCAAATATATGAACAACCACATTTAAAAAAAAACATGTTCATAAATGGGCAGGCAAATACATTCCCTTTCTTATTTTGTTCACTGTTTCATATGGTCTGCACTCGTCATTTCATTTTTTCATTTAGGGGAACAGTCCATAGAACATAAGATTGTGTCCAATGATGATGAAAGTCCAGTGGGTTTAGCTGAACAACATATGGCTGGTCTTTAGCATGTGCGTCACCACAGGTTGTGACTGTGAAATGCTTACTGTACCAGAGATAATACAACACTTTTAAATGTAAATGATGATGTTAGGAAAGTATTGTCCAAGATAAAATTGATGCAACATCTACCATGTAGCTAAGACTTAGTAGCCCTACATTTATGGCACATTGAAACATGGTCTCTAAAAAAGAAATTCAATAAAGAACCTAAAAAATGTAAAAATAAAAAAAGGAAGCAGAGTGTAAATAATAATAATATCAGTTGTAATATAGAAAATAATACAATTTAAAGTATCGCTAACATAATCACTGATATAATTTAAATACAGACTTTAAAAGAAATATTTTAAGCTAAGTTAAGATTTTGAAGAAAATTTTATGGTTTTGGTTTAGTTTACAAAAAAGATACATTTTGATCAATTCATGAAACAGGTAAAATTAACCCGAACAAAAAAGGCAAAAAGACAATAACAATGTTTTTATTGTATTTATCACACAAATTTGCATTCAATATGAGAAATGTGTAAAACTGTAAATGGAATGAAACAATACCTTGTATTTCTAGTCATAAAAAGGCTGTTTTCATGAGGAACGAAGGGCACAGTTACTGCCTCATAAAGGTACCTCCTCTTTCACCCTCAAATCATACTTGAATAATGGCAAAACACTAGTGTTGATCATGTCTAAAATATGAACCATTCAATAGCATTTATTAATCAGTAAAACTTACTGAGCTCTTGGTGCACAATTATAAAAAGGCATCTTTAAAAAATATCATTGATAAAATATAACTTAATGTCTATCTTTATTGTGCTAAGAGGACCCCAAATGGAAAGAGCTACAGAAATTACATGTGCCACAAAATGGCATCGGCAATCACTCAACTCTTCAAGTAGTCTGGTCCAAATTATATTTCTGAGAAGATTACCCCAAAGTTTAGGATTTTGAGTGGTAATATTTTCACTTCTGATCAATAATACACCTAACACTATTGTACAAATGTTATCTGTAGCATATAGGGTTGTAGAGTTTGATACAAACCACAAAGTGACCAATGACATTTTTTCAGATGAGGGCATGATTTCTTTATGCGGAGGCTACAGATAGCTTATATTGTCAATTTCACTAAGCCTAGTTGTCTAATTTTTATTACAAAAATAGAAAGACTCCTACATTTGACTGGTTGCGGTCCATTAAAAGGGTTTTCCAAGCAAATAGGTCCAGGCCTTTTAATATGTCAGTTCACTTGTGACAAATATCCCTGCTGAACTGGATCTATGGCTTCAGCATTCATTCCCCTTGTATAGCACGTTTGGACCAAAGCCATATCACCCTAAAGACTTAACATATTTCTTTCACACTTTGGCAGTGTCTGACCTTTACTACAAATCCAAAACCTGGAATGTGGTCAAAAAGAACCTGAAAAAGCAAAAAAGGTTTCTAATGTAGATTCTTACCACGTCCATACGTGCTGAATTAGCCACTAAACCATCAGAGAGCAATGCCATTGTAAATTGAGTTCAATAATAAAGTGTGAAGTGGTATGGTTAGGTCTGCAGAATGAACTCTGAATAAATATAACTGTAGGGTGAGAACTACTTTCTTGCTGGCTATCCACAAAAGAGTAAAGAGCCCTTCAACCAAACAAAACAAAGAAAAATTTAAGAGGACCTGAGTCTTATTGTCTTGATCTCAGTGAAACTGAGTTCACTGCCACTAACGATAAAGTGGAAAGGCATCATAAGCAGTATATCCAGTGTCTGACATCCTTGGATACCCCCTACAACAAACTCGTTGCTAAGACAACTTCGCAATCTAGGGACCAGCAAGTGACAAAAAAGAAGAGGCCAAACATTGTGTGCCTTAAGGGTTCCAAGATAAGATATTAGGGAAAATACTCTGTTTCTCTCTAATATAGCCCAAGTCTGTGTTAAGTTTGAGGAAATTAAGCAAAATTCCTCTTTTTTATAACAGGCTAAAAAATTCTGACAGCAGTTAGCTATTTTTTAAACCGTGTCATGTTCCCTGAAGCCAAGATACACCCACACAAATGATATGGCATCGTTCTTCCTGTGCATCACTTACTCACTGGCAACAACATTTTTCTCCAGCATTTGAGTTGTTTTCTGTCACAAAGCTAAGCTGTGCATGCATGATTAAGAAAATTGCATTAACTGTCCATGTTGTATCATACAGACAGTTTTGAGCTGCAGTGTTTCTGCAGTTTTGAATACAGTAATATAAAAGACAGCATAAAATATAGTGATTAGCCGTTTACATTTAGGATTAGTAACTAAAAGTACTTAAAGTGAAGCATTTCTTTTGAAAACTAAGTGAATGGAATCAGTTCCACTAAAATAATCAAAATCGGGCCATGAAAGTAAGATATTCTTTTCACATACCCAAGTAGACATATAAAAACCCACGATAAACATGGACGCACAAAAACACATACACAGATCTGTAGATTCTTGTTACCTATATCATCTGAGTTGAGGCCTGAATGCTCCTGCTCCTGTCAAAGTAAGTCCAGGATTGTGACAGATTACGGCATGTTGCCCCGACCAATAGGAGGCAAGAAGTGTTTCCTGCCCACTGACTCATAATTCTTGGCATACCTACATCGAGTTGACATTTCTTTAATGGTCCCTGGACCTCCAGAAGGAATCCTTGTCCTGTGCAGTATGATTGCCTATTAGAATTTCTCCAGCAGTTGCATTTTTCCCTGCACTACTTATGCCACCCTTCATAGGAAAAGAGAGGAGTAGAAGAAGAAGCTAAAGCATGATAGAGACAGAAACAAGAGCGGAGCACAGCCAAAGACATTGGCTTTGGTTTGAAGGACGCTCCCACCAAGAGAAAAAAAAGGACAGATTCATAATATAAGAAGGAAAAATACTTTAAAAGAACAAAAACTGTCAACACAAACACTGCCAAACATATTTATCATAAGAAGTTCCATGTTTATCTGGCAGGAAAGATGAATTATCGCGAGATTTGTGAATTCACAAACTCCTGTATATCTTGCCAGGAACCAGCAAATACGTTTCACCTCGGTACAGAAAGGGTTCGGGCCAATGAAATGCAGTGAAGTGTATGACATCACAGTGTCAACTCGAGGCATAAGAGTGATGGATGTGCTGGTTTTAGCTGCAATACCCTCTATTTCTTTTTGAAAAATGAGCAAATGGATGTGTTTTTTTACCTTTGTGGATAGTAAAGATGTTTTTGCATTCTTCTTGACCAAATTTGGTTAGAGTTTTATTTATCTATTAACGCCGTCAAACAAATCAAGACTGTGATATATCTCAGCTGATACCACAGCTGTTATTGACTAAAAACCCGTCATGGGAGGCAGGTACCCAATAAGTTCGAAGAATTGTTCTTCATGTCCTCCCTTTGGTAAACAAGTTCTGCAGAAGCTTTCCCAGATGAATACCATGTAGAATTCAGAATGAATTACACATATCAATCTGGCATATTGCCAGGTTCACTCAATGATGGTGAACACTTTAATTTGGATACTGGTATTGGGAGATGCAGTCAAAAAGACAGCTATAGCTATATAAAGTAGATATATGCATTATTCTAATTTGCGTGTAGGAGAAGTAGCATAGTCCTGTGAGTAATAGAAAATAGCCACCTGGAATGCAAAGGACAAACTAATTTTGACGATATTTGCTGGTCTTTGTGGAGAGAGTTGGCTGACAAGTTGCGGATTACGTTGTCCAGTAGTGTCATAAAAAGTAGGGATGTCCCACTCAGATACTCACATCTGAAATTGGTCCAAAATCCACCAAAAAAAAATTAATATTGGAAAAAATCAGCCTGCATCTTAAATCTCCGATATAAGCAAAGTTATTGAAACATTATGATTGTGTTTAAAGCTTCGGTAACCCATTGGTCAATAATACAGTCAGTTGTTTTCATACCTATTTTGATGACTATTGTTCTATATCACTTGATCGAGCCTTTTCTAATAGTCCACACAAAAAAATGAACTGTAAAAGTCTATCTGGTATCAGAGATATCAGTATAGTTTCAGTAACTGTTGTATTGAGGCATCCCTTATGAAAAGCATCAAAGTAAGAAGCAATTGAACATAACAGTGTTTTTATATACAAAAAGTTAAGCCTAAAGCTTATTTTTTTGCTAGAGGATGAGAGCAAGCAGTTAGGCTGAATGAAATCTAACTGTTAGGTGGGAATACAGACAAAAGCTTCTGTTTAGGTAATGATAGCCATACTAACCACACAACATGCAAAATATAAGATAAAATTAGAGGTAAGATAAAGATAAAAATAATTACTAACCTGGTTCCGTGTATGTCAAAGAATACATTATCTTATGGTGGCCTTTTGTGTATTCCTTTGTGTCCGTCAATTACTGGGAGCTAAGATTCACAGCCTTCTCTGTCTGACTTCTCCATTCCTACCATATTAAAACCCCATGTTCCATGCAGTAACACTGCTCTTACTTACACACCAATAAACCAAATTGTTCTCCTACTTGTACTTTGCCACTTTTCCAACCATTGGCAGAATAAACTTTGATTATGTTTCATCTAAATAATTGGAGAAAAAAAACACCAGTCTATGAGCAGATTTAGATCTATTAGAAAAGGGGGAGGGCCTGCTTTATAACCTCTCTTTTACCCACCCGCCATTCTGGTTCAACCTTGAACTGCTCAGAACCTCGGGGGCAGACATGCAGCACACTGGCCTAACCTTTCACCATTTCTCCAAATCTGCAGCAAACACACCCTGACGAAGTGAGAACAAGGGTCACTGAAGTGGAAACTCATTGAAAGTGTCTCTGCCAACTCCCGCTCCTCATTGCATCCTAAGGCCTTGTGCGGTTAATTTTATTGAGGTAGGATTGGAGTGTGTGAGTGAATGTTCTTTGGGGCGATGTTGCATGTTTGTGTCTACAACTGTTCAGCACAGTGAGCACAGAGACAAAAGTTTTGAGTAGGATCTTGTTTTGGGAGGGAGGACTGGAAAAGTTCTCAGACTAAGTTCTAAGGGACGTGGTTCAGGAGGCACTCACAACTGAAGATCCCTGCATTAGATTATAGTTTCTTGTAAATTAGAATAAGCAAAGAAAACAAAATTGTATTATCTAATTCTTATAAAGTCCAGTATTTCTTCAGTGGACATTATTCTGTAATAAAGTTGCAAATGTAGCACGGTTGCCATTAATTTTACTGAAAGATTGTGTTAATTCCTAATTTTTAATTCTGCATTGACACTTTTACGTTTTTGCTTTGCATTTGATTGGCATAAACATCTAGATATCTTAGGAAAAATAGGACCCTGGCATTAGCCTTTAAAGCAAAAGACACGATAGCGGATGTCAATTATTGTTTTTTGAGTGCAAAAAAAAAAGATCAGCAGCATAAGCGCTTTAACTATTTCATATACTGTACATATGCATTATTTAACAAGGCAAAGCTAGTTTTTTTATTTAATAAGAATATGTCTACTAGTGGGCTGTACGGTTGAACAGTGGTTAGCGCTGTTGCATTGAAGCAAGAAGGTTCTGGGTTCGATCACGGCCTGGGGTCTTTCAGCATGGAGTTTGCATGTTCTCCCCATGCATGCGTGGGTTCTCTCTGGGTACTTCGGCTTCCTGCCACAGTCCAAAAACATGACTGTTAGGTTTGTTGGCATCTCTCAATTGTCCCTAGATGTAAGTGTGTGTGCGCATGGTTGTTCGTCCTTGTGTGTCTACACTCGCTTCGGATGTTGTCATCCTTAGAATGGCGATTATCAGTGGTTTTCAGCCCCATTGAATGGCCTCAGTTGGTTCCTGCTAGCAGGCTGTTATCAACCATTCTATCGGTCCACTGAGATTAGGTTTTGGGCATCCTATTAAGGAAGTGTTTAGATAGTACAGTGGTTTGGTCATATGCCTTTCCAACCCAAGATTGTGGGTTCAAATCCCATTCCCAACATAGCAAACACTACCCTATATTTATTTTTTTAGTAAATACTTAATATCCTGTTCAATAAAGGTTTTTAAAAAAAGGTTAAAAAAAAGGTTCTATTAGCGACAAACGGCTGTTATCACCGATAGAATGGTTGAAACAGCCTGCTAGCAGGCAGAGCAGGGACCAACTGAGGCCATTCAATGGGGCTGATAACCACTGATAATCGCCATTCTATAGGATGATAACATCCGAACCCACTGGTGTCTATGTGTTGCCCTGCGACAGACTGGTGTCCTGTCCTGGGTGTACCCATAGTCTGTCGGAGATAGGCACCGGCCCAACCGACGGATGAAGTGGGAGAAGATGGATGGATGGATGTCTACTAGTTCAGCTGGTTGTGCTCACTGTCTTGTGTGAAACATTTTTAAATGAACTTGATTTAGTTCAATTTAGTTTAGATTCAGTTTATTTAAGCGGTGTTGTTTCACAAAAAAATCTTATGTTAAAGTTTTACGTAGACATTGAACCTAGAGACATCTCTCTGAATCTGGAGACTTGTTAGGGTCTCTTCAGTAGTCTGTTGAATTTTCTTCTAGAGACAGACAGATGGAGGACAGAGGGAGCACATAGAAGCAGGAAGGTCCAAGGCAGAGGTGGAAGATGGAACATTTGAGGTGTGATGGTGAACGTTTGTGTCAAAGGAGGGTGACATGTACATTGAGCTGGTGAGGATGATGCTAAGTTTGTTTCTGAATTGAAGCAGTTAAAGAACATGTTTAGTTCATTGACTCTGTCCAGACTCGCATTTGTCTTGTCTTCTTACTGCTGTAAACCTGTGATCTTCTTTATCCCTGACCACACAGCTCCAATATTGTTCTGCTGGAACTTGCTTTCCAGACTCTTTGTGTATGCCTCCTTGCTTTCTCTTACCTGGACATTAAGTTGCTTCTGTATACTGCTCAATAATACCCTGGCTACATTCCTCAAGGCTATTTTTTGTTTAGCAGTTCCTTTAGATCACTGGTGATCCAGGGTTTATTACAGGGTATTTCATTGTTCTGATGGTGACAGCATCATCTACACAGAAGTGACATAGTCAGCCACAGACACAGCCATTGCACTGAAGTACTCTCCATAAGGCTAACACTATATTGCAGACTATAGTCTAGGAACAACCTTGCATGACTTGTTCAACTTCCTCTGACTATCTTTGTCATTTTAGTGCAAGTTGTCTTTTATAAAGGGGCTTACCTCTAAAAAGAGAAAAAAAAAGATTGTGATCCAATTTCCCAAGAGGAGGTCTTACTTCATAGATGCATGAGTCATTGACATTTGCCAATGGCACACTGACTGGGGCCTCGATAGGGCTTGGAGTTCTTCTAAATTTTTCCTATATATCTCACATTGCACATACTGATTAATGGAAGATATAGATTGAGTTGTCTGCTCTTCTCCTTGCCCTTTCTACATTTCTGCACCTCTGTTTCCACTCAGATAGTAATTATAGAAGTGGTTCAAGCATTATTTCAACTTTAGAGATGTCAATGAGCTATTCCTAGGTATAAAAACAACTTGTTATGGTTATGCATCATAACAAATGTCCAAAAGGAAAAACTTACTTGCCAAACCTTTTCAGTTGCATAGCATCATAGACCAAAGGCATAAATAAAGAATTGAAAACAAAAAACTGATACGCAAAGGGAACTAAAGTTCTCTTAAAATAGAACATCAGAGTCAAGCAAGCAGAGCTATTTTAACATGCAGCCACCTTAAGCAGTGAAATTCTAAAATAAAATGACATCCATTGCAGTTTGTTATCATAGCTATTAAATAATCCTATCCAGCTCAGTTTAATAGTCAAACTGTTACAATGTTTTCTATCTAAATGTACCCACTGATCACTTTTTTGGACAAAAATAGCACAGATAATGGCAGGAAGGTTCATGATCTGTTGTTTGGGTCAGTTGTACATAACACATTTTTATAATTTTCAAGCCCCCCAAAGAGCAGCATGGTGGGGTTTTACCCTTTTCCAATGTATAAGTGCCTACTCTAGTTTCTTGTTCTGTGTTGTTATATAATGAAGACTATTCACAGAATTTGCTAGGGCCAAAATTTGCTCCTAAAAGGAGCTGCACAAAGTTACTCTAGCATTTAGCCTGATCCTAAAGCAAAAAACTTCACAACAAGGTCAAACTAACCTTCACAATTTCTGTAAAAAAATGAGTTGCGTGTTAACTTTTAAGATAATTTAAGATTTGTGCAGTATTTAGAACCCTAAAATAATAAATCTTGCTTCCAGTCATGTATCTCCTTCAGACAGGATTGCATCTATACATTTTTGTTCTAGATTGATTCCACATGTGTGACATGGGGTGAAATGCATGTGAGTTCTCAAGGTTTTACAGAGCCATAGATCTAGTTATCAAGGCTTGATGATATGTGATAGGAGTGCAGCCTAACTTTCTGCTTCACCATTCTTAGAGCTAAACTCATAATACTTCCACCTCCACTTTTACAGCTGCAGTCTTGACAGCCCACGACCTCACTTGGTACTCATGCCTCCCACCTTCCAAAGGGTTTTGTATCTATGCATGTATTCATGAGCAGGTATTAAATTTAAATATGTTTTTTACTGTGAAAAGCTACTGATACACAACTAATGCAGTCCAAGAAAGAGAGGGAGGAAAGCATTTGGTGCACTTTGTGTGAACTCCAGCTAAATCAATCTCAGAGGCCTCCTACACTTCCTTTCCTTCACCTCTTGGGTGTTATACTATATTATTTCACACAATTCAATGTGTCGTTCTGAACACATCTGTCTGATGGTTTTCCAGCTTTAGCTTCTTAAATCTTGAGGAAATTAGTTTTAGATTTTAAAATATTCTCCTTCTTTCTATTTTTTCTGGAACTGTTGACAAGACAGTTGAGTCTTCTTTTCACCACCACTAAAAGATGGGCACAACCCATTAACAACTGGTTAACAAACTTTGCTTACCATTATTTTCTACCTGAAAATATCAAGGGGCTATGTTTCGCAGAGAGCAACCCAGAGCACTTAGGAGTGTAACCTAGATACATTCGTGCATAGAAAAATGCATATTGAGGCCCGTAAATGAACATACAGCACATACTTACACACACACAGCAAGACCTCAATAACAAGGCACAAGGGAGAATGGGTCATACAGCGGGCGCTCTACTTGGTCTTCGACTATACCACCCACAGAACCCAGTCAATAGAGTACATACTGTTTATTTCAAAGTAAAGAAAAAAGGGAGGACAGGGAAATAAGATAGAAGAGTGTAAAGAAAATGGAGAGAGCCAGAGAAAGTGATTTTGCCTCATAGTTCATCTTCATCTTGGTGCCCTGTCCCAACCCCCAGTTCATGAAATAAGTCCTGCTGAAAATCAATGGCAGTTGGAGCTGTGTAAAGGTCAGCCATTCAGCACAGCTGGCCTTGGTGGACCAGTCAAGCCCAGGCTTGTACTGCAAAGCTCAGCTAAGTAGAATTAATGGGGGGATCGATTATTCTGCACACAACTTAAATTGAACTAAGCAGAGAATCATTTTAAGGCAGGAACTGTAGCATGACGTCGAATGAGATGCATTTGCCACAGAGCCAACCCCAGAACTCATTTAGCAGGCACAAGGCAAAGAGGGTAGGGAATAAAAAGAGAGATTTTTAAATAAAAGATTTTGTGCTAGCTCCCCTCCTACTCTCCATGACTCCCTTTTCTGCCCTCTTCTTTTTTGAGTTCACCCTCTGTACAGTAACCTCCCGATAATAACCCAAGAACCACTGGGGATCCAGCTCATAGATTTGATCCTCAAAACCACTTTTCCTTTCTCGTCTTTTCTCCCCCTTAACTCTCTTCCCCCTCTGCGTCATTTCTTCTTTTTTTTCTAACTTCACACCACCTCCGGCACCTCATTCTTTTTGTGTTTTTCCCTTGTTTAAAACAAAATCAATATAGAGCCGGAGGAGACAAATCAACGTATGGTGGCACTGCAGGGGGAGGCCCAGTGGGCTCCATCCTCTCTGGTCACATACTCTCTTTCTCTCCCTCCTTCCATAGTGTCCAAGTAGTAAGGAATTAAGCAGGGAAAAGACGAATGGATAAGTGGAAGTAAAGATGTAAGATTTGACTTAGGGAGGGATGAGATGATAAGAGACCAAGGGGCTGGATGGGGATGAAAGGAAGCTGGGAAGGGATGAAAAGGGCTCCAATGGGAGGGGATATGGATGGAGAAATGAATGGATTGAGGGATGAGAAAAAAAGAAGAGCAGTTAGCAGCAGTAGGGGTGCATATCATGGAAAATTCTGCTCCAGCGACTTGAGTGCAGAACGGAAGCCCTCATCTATAATGTATATCATGGATCCATGAGAGATTTCCATACATATAAAATGGAGCAGCACCAGGAAGTGTCTTGCTGCCCCACTACAGATAAAAATCACCAAAGGGGCAATTTCAATATCCTGTTTGTACTTTCATACTGTTATTCATATATACCTGTGTAACTTGGCGTTAACTCATACTGCAGGAGTCAAAAACTATTAAAAGATCCTCAGTCCATATATAAACATGTTCTTGAAAATGTTGTTGCCCTGTATACAATGCTAAATTGCTCATACGTTTAAACTTTATTTATGCTTTTACCACAACCCTTGATTTAGTTTTTACTGAGATGTTAATGTTTTGGCTAAAACTGATTCATTGTACATAAAAGTCAAAGGAATGATAAATGTTCTCAAAACTAAATGAAAATCAGAAAGTTTCAGTTTGCATTTATATGCAGTCCCCTGCAAAATCATAGAAGAAAAATCTAGTGGAGTTTTCAGTCAATCAAAACTTATTCTAGACACTGCAGTTCACTTAAACTGAAAATTCAGGCAAGGAGATGATCAGCAGCAGAGAAACAGCCAAGAAAATCAAGGTAACTCTAGAAAGATCAAAAAATAAGTGGGAAGATTTGTCACCACAATAATTATTATTTAGAAGTGGAGCTTTTATGGAATGGTAGCTAAAAGAATGTAACAGGAAAAAGGTAACACAAAGTTCTGTTTGAGTAGAGTAGGCTGAAAACATGTAGAAAATGCTCATATCAGATATGATCATAATCAAAATGTCGATTTAAAAGCGCTAACTCAAGAACACTAAATACAAAATGGATGCAAGATTCTATAGACGTGAAAACTGTGTAACATTTACCTTTACAATAATAATTTGTGTTACTTAAAACCACATGAAAATCTGTTTAATTTCAACTGTAACAAAGATTTAAGTGATAGACATATTTTTGCTAAAGGAACTTTATCTATGAGAAACTCGTGTCTATCTGGTATATTTCTTTTTAAACAGGTTCAGCAGCAAAGACAGGCATCATGTGGGGCCCTGGAAAAATGAAATAAATAAACATGACAAGTGGCCACTTAACCACAGCCTCCCTCATTGAAACGTGATGAGGGCCGTGTCTCAGCTAACTTCAACAAACGCTAAGTGACATGTTTAAGTGGGTTCAGGTTGCGCAGCCGCGGTAATTCAGTAAAAATACAAATGAGCCTGGCTGGGAAAACAGATCACCAGGCACTCATCGAAAATAGAAAGATAGAGTGAGCACACATGTGTGGAAAGAGTTTTTTTTTCTATCCTCCAGAAGATTTTCTCAGCACTCACCGCCTTGTCAACACACCCTTGCACAGACAGAGTAGCCCCTGTCCAACTATAAACAGCGTTATATAGACCCGATGATTCCCCTTATTGGGAATCAATAGCAAATAACCTCACTTTTCCCTGTCTATTATGGTCCCCGTCGACCATAACCGGCCATCTTTATCTGTACACCAATGTCACGACTGACCTTGGGCTAGCAGCTCTCTCTACTCTTCAGGTAGGTTTCATGTGGAAGGTTCAGTCCAAGTTTTTAGAACGGTTCAAATTGAGCCCTATGGGAGTGAGTGGGGAGAAGCCATCTCCCATGACAGATCAATGGTAGGTCTCACCACAGGGCAGGGGGCCAGCAGCTTGCACAACCTGCTAATAGAATCCCAATGTCACTGCTGACACTACATCATGGGGCCTGCTAGAGGTTATCCTGAGGTGGGACAGGTAATTTAAAATGCATCAGAGCTCCCCATGTTTTATATTCCTGTGCCCTGCTTGTGCATATATTTTGAGCACATGAATACATGAAAAATGAGCCAAAGTTCATTTACATTTTTTGTTAGAAGCAAAAAAAAAAACAAAAACAAAAAAAAACAGGCAACATTTTTTTAGGTTTCTGTAAAACCCAAACTCTACCTCTCTCTCTTTAAAGCTTGAAGCTATTACTTTTCTTTGTTTTTCTGCAGCTTTTACACTTTTATACTCCCTCTCTCTGTTCAAAGATGTAGTTGCAGTTTCAGGCCTTCATTAACATCCCAGGCGCCCGAGAACATTGTAGAGAAATGAAACCAATGACTCATTTCACAAATCGGTATACGTGTTCTACTTAAGCGACGGGCTACAATGGTTGTAAAGCTTTCACAATCACATATATTCACATGCGTGCAAATGCAGATGCACGAGTAAGCGATGAGTGTTGAGGTACTCTTAAGTCACCAAAGAGGGCATGTCAAAAAGAGTATTAAGAGCTCTTGATGAAGATGAAGGGAGTTATAAGACCTTTGCATATTTCACTCCTATTCTTAAGCTCTTGTTGTTTCACAGTGTTTGACACGTACCTGGCATATGTGTATATTGAAAAGGATTTTCACCAGTGAGTTTTGTAACTAACTTCCTTTTTTACCACCGACAGTTAAACTTGAAACACTGCACTTACACACTGAAGCTCAAATTTCAGCTCTGAAACCCATTTGACAAGTGGACATCCATTATAGGTCCTCACCCATAGCGTTAAAGACATGACTGTCAGCAACTAATAGGAAAATGTATAAACTGTGTGAACAGTTAACATGCAGTTCATTTTCAACACCAACTTTAATTACTCATCGACCCACTGATCTTGACCCAACTCTCCTGTCAGTGGGAGCCATGACATTTGACATTTACTTGCATGTCTTCCCCCAAGGGAGCAGCTTGGAGATTTCCAGCAAACAGCGATTGTATGGTAATTAATTAATTACTATGAAGAAGCATCTTTTCAAGTGGCAACCTCTATTAACCTGCCCTCCTTTTTTATGATTTAAACAAACCTATTACTCATCCAGGTATCATGATACAGCAAAAAAGGGCTTGTAAACATTTAATGGTGGCAAAAAACATTGTCAAGAGGAAAGCTAAAATGCTTTGTAGTCTTCTACTCTTTGAAGTGCAATTTTTACTTCTATGTTCAAATGTGCACATTTAACCTTATTGTGTATTTTGTATAACACCAACATGTTAAATAAACATTCATACATGCATGAACATACACATACATTTCTAAGGCCATTATAGCAAACTATTTAGGCCATCCACTGAGTCTTGACATTTTTCTGGCAGGACATTTGACCATTGTTCCAGGCAGAAAAGATCATTTAAATTGGTTGGCCTCCTGTTACCGGTCTGGCTTTTGAACATAGTCCATACTTTTAATGGAATTAAAGTTGGCACTGTTCTATAAACCTTATGTATGTAAGTCCCTTTTATCAAAACCAGTTTTGACATGTTAGGATACTTATTCAGTTCAAGGCCCTTCACCTCATATCTAAAATTTGAGGCTAACTTTCTAAACTTTTTATTCCTTTTGCAAAATGAAGCAGTATCTTTTGTCATAAACCCACCCACAAGAACAATTCTTTATAACTAAACATGACAGTAACTAAAGTATTTATGCATTTAAAGCAATACCTAAGCTCAAAACAAGATTATTGGCATTGTTACTTTGGTCTTTGATGACCACAAAACATTTCTGAAGAAGTAAGTTAGCTTGCCCATGTGTAAGGTTGTAAATTTCAGCTTCGCTTGAAAATGTCAATTTTGGAACAACAGCAACTTTTTCTGGAAACCTTTGAAATATACATTGCACAGTGAATTTTACAATAATTTATATTGAGAAGAATAGAGTGGCCAAGCACCTAACAACTGGTCAGTACCTTGTTGATGCTACAAAATTGGTCAAGGTACTGTATAGCTTGCTAAATCATATCAAAAGTAATAACGGTTGCGTGCACTTTAAGGGCAATTGCAAAGTGGAAGCCTACATCACCTAAAGCAAATATTTTTAACTTATTTGGTTTTTAATTAACAGAAAACAAGTATTACTTTTATGCATACATGTTCTTCAAAAGCCTAATAACATCTCATTTTAAATCAGTGAATCCCAGTTTAAACATTGATGGCATCATCTGATCAGAGCCATCAGGACAAGCGATAGCAGTGAGAGGAAAGTGAGGCGTTGTCGTTTCAATTTAAAAAACGCTTGTGTAGCTCAGAACACACTATGGTTACAGAGAGATTTTGCACAAAGTGCTTTGAGATGCTACCTGTTGTACTGCAGCCACAAATTGTACCATTTGAAGGACATTCTTGTAACTATTTGCCATCAATAATAAGATGGTTCTGTACCTAATCTCCCAATGGGACACTCGAACCTGGAGGTTGACATTATCACATGTATTACACTTCACGCCTTCCATTAAGATATAACTACGAGATTGTTTATAAGTCATTTAACTCAGCTCTAAATGATGGTTTGAAAATCTTAAACACTCGGGCTTTAAAGCCAGATATTACGATATCCTTAAACAAAAAAAAAATATTATTGGATAGTATAATATACTAATAAAACACCTTTGAAAACAAAAAAAATGTTTTCTGCACTTATCTGAACAACTTGGGTGTGATGTCATCAGTGCCACAGAGCTCAAAATCAGCAGTGTCTCCTATCAAGTAACTGCAATTTTACCTAAGGTTAAATAGGCAAATATTTTAACCAACATGTACGCCATTGTTTTATCTCACATGTATTGATTTGGTAACTCTTATTCAGTTTATTTTTGGAAAATTAATGCACCAATTGTCTGCAAAGTAGCTCTTTAACACCACCACCATAGATAGCTAGGTTTTGGCAAAAAAAATAGCTTCTACAGGGAATTTACAAAGCAATTTTTATTTTCACTAGAAAGACAGCTTGAGAGGAGGACATCATCAGAGAATACGAGACGAAACAATAAGAAGCATTCCTTCAGCTGAAATGCAGTGTCATACAGATATAATTACATAAGTGAAGAGGTACAAATAAAACAAATTGGTCACCATTTGGTCTTTGGGTGTATTGTAGTGTAGGTGTAGACTGTCACAGCAGCAATGTAAGTTTCAGGCTAAACCGTCCACCCAACCCACCCACCCCGCCAACCCCCCATACATAAGTACTTGCTCAATCTAATATAGCCAGTCTGATTATTAGCACTTGCTTTCAACAAGTTCCCTCCTTCCACAGTTGATGCCTTGTCAAACAGAAGGAAGGCTCTACTGGGTCGGCAGAGCAAGAACATCAAATATACAAAGTATATATACAGAGTATGTAAACTTTTGAGTTGAACTGCGTACGTGATGAAAATATTAAGTGATTGTATACTGTGATTGTGTTTCTTCTAGTGAGGTTGTAGTGAGAGACAAAATGATCCTGCCCTTACTTTAGAATTTTTGAGAAGTTTTCCAAACCAGTCCCTAAGTAAGATTTCCCCCAAGATCAAGGGGTGAGAAAATCTGCAAACTTAGCAGCAAATCTCCCAGAGCATTTACTGTGCAAGTAAGCATGGTGTAAAGACTACTTCTGATAAAACTTGTATGCTGTTTTCAACTCAACTTGACAGCATTGTAAACAAATTCAGATGCATGTGATCCCTGTGATTCCTTGGT
The DNA here is from genome assembly GCA_034780135.1 of Jordanella pulchra. Classification (NCBI taxonomy): domain Eukaryota; kingdom Metazoa; phylum Chordata; class Actinopteri; order Cyprinodontiformes; family Cyprinodontidae; genus Jordanella; species Jordanella pulchra. The sequence continues at coordinate 3,424 of JAUZNJ010081967.1, read as the reverse complement.
ACAAACCCTGATCAAGGAGATCCCACCACCCTCTTCGATGTGTGGTAAGAAAACACTGCGATTTCCTTGCAGTTCTTTTTTTGTTACGTCTTCTTCCTCCTGCACTCCTTAAACTAACTCTCTCTGTCATTGCCTTCCCTTGCATTCTCCTCTAAAGGAGCACATCTGCAGCAGAAAATTTCCTACTGTGAAGAACATGTGTGAGGAGCAGCTGTGAATAAAAGCTGAACCTAACTGCCTGCACATTTTTCTAAACATGCTTGGTGCTGATGTGTGAAAATGGCTTCAGAAAAGAGTTTTAATTAGCTTGAAACAGACACTTCATTAAACAGTTCCTCAGGCTTACACATGCCAAAAATGCAGATGTTTTATTCATGGGATTTAAGTAAATGATAACTAGGACTCTTCAGACCAAAATACAGAGTTAGTGAAGAAACTAGCCCATCAACAATTTGCAGTTTATTATTTAGTTAATATTTACTCTGACTGGTTTTAAATTTAGCTTTAACTATTAGCTGGTCCTGTTGAACAACAATATTGGTGTGAGACCTAATACTGTCACAATTCATGGATGGGATTTCTTACTGAAGCCATTGTTCCACCACACAATCCACACTTAAATGGTTGTGTTTTGCTGTAATGTGTTGGCTAATTTCATTTTTCGAACTCTAAATTTTAAGCCAACTCAAAATCTAAAATACAACATGTTATGCTTTCATGTAATACCAAATTTGCTTCAATTCCAAGGTAGAGAACCTTGCTTTAATACAGTCTCTATATATCCAAATGTCCCACTTCAAACCTCGTCCCTCTCTAGGATTTAAGAATTTTACTCCATCATGTTGAGCCACATTTTTGGTTTGATACCAAAGGTACAAATATCTAGCAGCACAGAAACTTTTTATTCCAAATGTTTATTAAAAAATCTCAACAACAGAAGAGTTGTCCATTCGGACTTACATGTTTGATCTATAGTCTGAAAGTCTGAAGAATTAAAGAAAAATATAACCTTAAATGACAACAACCATGTGTTTTACCCTTGCAGGCTACATGCATTTTTTAAATTCTTACACAGTAGTAGAGAGCACTTTAGTAATTCACAGTAGTAACATACGATGTAATCCTATTATTAAGGTTACTGACAATATCCTAGTAAAATGAAGCCCCTCAGGTCATTATTTCTTATCAGCACGCAGTTTAGCCATCCTGTAAATGCATCTATTTACGGTTACATTGTCAAGAGAAGTCCATGAGCTCTGCTCTGGAGTGAACCTGTATACAGCAACATCCATCTCAATAACTAAATCCAGATGGGCATGGATGGTTGGCTAATTTCAGTCCTCGCTGATGTAAACACATCCAGACAAGAAGCAGGGAGCACACGCGGACACATCCATTGACAAAATAACTGAAACATTTGTTTCCAGAGCAGGCAAGCAGAGAGGAGTTCCTAATGCTTCTGCCTGCATTAATACTGTTAATGATCACAGTGGGTCAGCCTGCCTGTGATCCCTGTCCTACCATTAAACAAATAAAAACAACACTGATTACAAGGATGTTCATCGGCTGCATCAATCTCAGGTAATTAGAGAGGTTTCTCGACTCTTTCCCATTTCATATCCTCCTTTTGTTTTTTCCCTCTCTCACACCTAAGTCAGGATGTGACCACGGCAGATCCCTTTTAATCAATTAATAAAGGTGTGTGGCTGGTCAGCCCAGAATAAGACAGGAGAGAGAAAAATAAACAGGTGAAAGGGCTGCTTCTCCACTAAAATAATACAGCTACAGGACAATCATTGCTGTTTTCTTTTTCTTTTCTTACTAAAACACTGAAGTAGTTCTGCATTCTACACTAAGACACTTCTATGTTTGGATGGAAAAGGATACAGCCGTTACATTAGGATCTCTAGCCTTTATTTGTCTCATGAAACCTTCAAATCTAAGGGTCCTTCCTCAGTGAGTTTTGTGAACAGATGAGATGTTGCATATGTAAGGGAGGGTGGAGGTTTAGATGGACAGCCTAAAAGGACATATGGCTCAGGATTTACATCCAGATGCTCTCTTAGACTGATGCCATTGGAATGGAAGCAATAGAAGCAAAATTAGGGTTGATGAACAAAAAGAAAAAAAATGAAACAAGAAGTAAATTGGATAGCAGAAAACTCTTGTAAGAGGAATCAGAGAAAAAATAGTCTGCCCTTGATGACAACCATACTTTCTTCATTCAAATTGCCAAATTGTGCAAAACTGAATGGTGTTATATGATGTGCAAAGTTTGCCAGGCTGTTTGCATACAGCGCCAACCTGAGTGTGCTGTTCTCTGCAATGTTGTTCAATGCCGTGGCAGGCTGTGATACACTGGCAATGTTGTTTCTTTGCTGCGCTGTCCTGGGTTGGTGACAGCCTCAGCTACTGCCAGGTCCTTTAAATTCAGCACTGCCAATTAGAGTCACTCCTGGTGGTGGGTGGTGGAAGAAGCGGGGGAAGTGGAAAAAAAACTGCTGGGACGATGGTTGCAGGCCTGACAGGGCTGATGTGGAGATGGAAATGCTGTAATTTGGAGTAATTCGGCAACTCGCTGGCGCTTGCCTTGCCTGCCCGTCTGTCTGTCTGTCTGCTAAAATAAATGGGGTCAGCAGCGTGTGATCGGCAACTTTCATTTATATGTAAATGACCCCATCGTTGCTGCAGCAGCTGCTGTGGAAGCTGCTGCTAAGTCTGTATGCACAGTCAAAGGCTGGATGCAAGAGAGAGAAAGCTTGCCAGCCTGACTGGCTTCTGTCTCTGTTCACAATCTGCTCCAACTCTTATGTTCTTGCCTTGTCAATCTTATTATGGTACAGTCAAACTATCCTACACTGATGTTAGTTTTAGAATACATCTTTTAACCATTTTTTGCTCAACTCCAAGTGAAATGGTAAAAGTTTGTGCTTGCAAAAACATAAAATAAAAACAATCATGCAATAATTAAATATAGGGAGATCTTAACGGCAAAGATAAGTCAATTTATTTTAGTAATTCATTTAACAGTTAAACTTCTAAGAAACTTCTAACTTTATATAAAACTAATGGTAAATGTTTTTGTTAAAAAGTACCAACCACATGACAAGCATACATATGTGCTATACAGAATATGATTTTACATCAAGTGTTACAATATCAAGAAATAGTCACACTTTAGGGTATTGCTCAGGTCCACGCAGAAGGTGAGTACGCCTAAACAAAAGTTTTAGGTTTTTTATACAGTATATTACAACAGAGTTAAGCCTCTTTTACAGTTAGGACCAGAAATATTTGGACAGTGACACAAGTTTGGTTATTTTAGCTGTTTACAAAAACATGTTCAAAAATACAATTATATATATAATATGGGCTGAAAGTGCACACTCCCAGCTGCAATATGAGAGTTTCCACATCCAAATCG
>JAUZNJ010081956.1:0-23831 GCA_034780135.1 Jordanella pulchra | reverse complement strand
TATATATATTCTGCTGAAAACATGGCCTCCTTCTTTCTTATTATAACGCCAATAATTTTCAGTTTCCTTTGACTTCCCAAATGTTTTATTCCTCTGCTTGCCGTCTTTTAGGAGACAAACAGCCGAGGAGAGGGAGGCGGAGCGTCAACAAGCCAATCGCCTCATCCTGCAGCTGCAGCAGTCCGCCCTCCAGAAGTCCCTGAGCGAATCGGCGGTGTCGGATCCACTATGTGCCCACAACTCCTCCCTGTACGCTCTGCAGAACCTCCAGCCGTGGGCCGAGGACAGGGAATAGGGACAGATAAAATAAATGAATCCACTGGGACTTACTTTGATTCATGCTTTATGGAGTAAAATTGACTTGAAACTGAAGCATGGGTCACTTCTATTTAAACGGAGGATTTTAGAAGTGGACAGGAAATTCTGGCGAGTGTGGCGCACTCAGAAGACGAAAACTGTGGATTACTTTTGTTTTACTACGGTGGGTGGAAATATCACAGCTGTGGAAAACAAATCTAAATTATACTTATTGATTTTTTTTATTATTTTTTTTTGCCAACATGTAACTGTCCTCTTATGCTTGCACTTATTCTGCTCATTAGAATAAGAGAGGGGAGAAATGTCTTGTATGCAGTTTGACTAAGGGATGTAATTAATTTTACACAGTAAACATGAGATTCTATTGTTCTATAAGTGTGCATTATCTTAACACACCCATTTGTGGGTGCACTGGTTCTGCAAAATACACACAGAGGACACAAAAGCTGATATTGTTTTTCATATTTTTTAGTTTTGTGGTGCTTGTTCATCTCTCATTCATAAAAATCTTTCTAATGCACTGTCACATAAAAAGCAACATTTGGGCCAAACAAAAAGATGCCAGAAATATTGCATTTTGGGTGAGGAACATTATTTGAGTTGTAATAACATGAATACCGGCTTCAGGAGATAAGGAAATCTCAGCCATGCTGTAAGTTAAGGTAATAAAGGGAGTGATGCATGCTAAGAGATGTTGCTAGAGTCTTTTCATATTCACATTATTATGTTTTTGAATCGAGCCAGAAAACTCTGTTTTGTACTTTTACTGTACATGTGTAGATAATATTATAAACTGTTGTTGTGATCTTTTTCTTTTTTATTCATGCTCCACTGTCGTCCACCAAAAAGGGATTTCTAGGTTTTTAACTCTGTTATTATAAGGGCGGGGGTATGTGGTAATAATGATAAAAACACAACACTGTTTTTTCTTTACTTGGTTTTACCTGAAAAGTTTATTGATAAATATGATTTTATACAATATTTCAATACACACATAATTTGAATTGACAGTCTTAGGAATCTATGCCTGTCCATCTCTCTGTCGTCTTGTCTGGATAACTGCAAATAATTCAGATGACACTATTGTTATAGCACAGTGAGAAAAGGCAAAATATTTATGTCTTTCATTCCTGCTCACTGAATGATGGCTCTTGTTTGAAAAATGGCTTCCATTCCTCCGGAATCAGTGATGAGGTCTAGCTCTCAGATTTTCGCCCTCTTCAGTCATCCCTCCACCCCTCACAGTGAAATTCTGGTCACTCTGAGTCATTGTTTGGGTTTTAAACAAGACAGAGCTGAAAACAAAACTGTCCTCTCACCCTTTAAACATGCTTCTCTACATTGAATGGTCCTTAACATGAACTGATTTATGCACATGCTCAGAATTAAACGGATTTTCGAGCAGGACATTAACATCATGACATCACAAACCCTCACACACATACACACACACCCGTAAGCACATGCATATTTTTTTTGCTTTCTATCTGTAAGCCGGCTGATGAAATCTTTATTTAGCAGTTATAGAGAAAGACGGTGTAATTACAGAGTTATATCCACGCAGACAAAAGGACAGACAGGTATTAGGATAAGAAACACAGACAAACATTGGATGGTAGGAAACATCCACACAAATAACAGCTAAATATCTGTAGTACAGCTTAGTAGTTACAACACTGAAGAACTGACTTAGGTCAAGTTAACACAGACTGACTGGGTTCAGCTCTGTAAACAGATCTGCATTCTCAAACACAAGAAAAAAAGACCAAATATTCTGCTGCTCACGCTGCAGATATGCATTAAATATAGTACAATGTTGACCCCATGCTTCATTAACGTTTCCCTTTTTTGCAGCCCTGTTATATGAAATTACGTTAAAAAGAGATTATTATCGTAGAACTTTCACGGGTAAGATGCTTTTCATTTCATAACAAGTTGCACACTGGACCAAAGAAGAGACTGGCAGCATATTTACACAGAGGCAAAAACCACAGGCAGTCCAAGCTGACAGTAATCCTCAACAGCCATAAATGAAGGAGACAGAGATGAGGTAGACACTCAGAGAAAGACATTTTCCAAAACAAGTAAAGGTTTGTCCCAGAAGATACACTTCTAAACCCAAAGTGGCAGTTAGAGCTCCTTGTTTTGCTTCTCTCTGATGTTATAATGTTTTTTTTTTCTCCAGTAAACTCTTGTCCATCTCTTATTCTTCTTATCTTCATTCTATTCTCATCTCTTGGTCCTTGAAGTCATCTGTTGATCCACCTCCCTCCTGGCATTTGTCATTTAGATGACATTTTCAAAGAGCTGCAGAGACCTCATAATGTTTTCATCCTGTACAAAACAGAAATAAATTAAAAAGCTGACTTCATAGAAGAGAACCATCCAACAAGCAAGCTTTAATTCATTTTACTAGCCACAAGGGGGCGGTATGTGGTAATAAAAATCTTAATGATCTCTCACAAACACACTTATATGGAAGATAGCAAAAACCATAATTAATAGCCATTATAGGGAGACTTGCAAATGTGGGAGGCCTTAAATAAATGGTGAGTAAAATGAGTTTTTATTGGAGAGACATTTTTTTTTGTACAATTTCAGGTGGTCAAATCCGGAACAGAAAATTTGGCTTTTAGAAATTACAACAAAACATTAAGCAGAAACTCTTTTTTAAACAAAAAGTGAAAAGGGTGTATAGCTCTCTGTTGAAATACTTTGACAGAATGAAACCTACCTCTTGACAAGAAAGGATGAATTCATCAAGCGTGACGACACCATCTCTGTTTTTGTCCATTTTCTGAGGAGAAATAGACATATGTTAAAGACAAAAACAATTTTGCTAATATTCTGTGCCTTACAACAATAGTCCTTGAAAGTGTTCACATTTTAACACATTCCACTGACATCAAGGAATTTTATTGTTATATCCAGCGTTTCTTAATCCTGGCACTCAAGTACCACTACCCTGTATGTTTAAGATATCTCTCTGTGCACCACATCTATCTAAATGATTGCATAGCTTCCTCAGCACCCATCAAGTACTGCAGATGCCTCATTTGTCAGATGTGTGGCAGCAAGAAGACATCTAAAGCATACAGGGCAGTGGTACTTGAGGACCAGGATGGAGAACCACTGTTAGCCCAACACAGTAACGGTGAGGTGGAATGAAAAAGTAAAAAGTGTGGAAGCATTTGTATTCAGCTTATTTAAGAGACCATACTTTGTACAACCATGTTTTTCTTAAAAAAATGGTGTGCATCTTTGAGCATTAATTTTCAACCCTTGCTACAAAGGAATAATTTTATCTACATCTGGACTTTGATTAGGCCATTCAGACAAACAAACATGCTTTGAGCTAAACCAGTAGTTGTAGCCCTGACCATGATGAACTGCTGACCATGTCCTGCTGTTAAGTGGAGCTCTACAAAAAACATTACATTTTTTTAGTCTACGACATGTTTTATTTGCAGTATTGGCTTGATTTACTCCACCCATCCATCCATCCATCCATCCATCCATCCATCCATCCATCCATCCATCCATCCATCTCAGATATGAGTTTGACAACTAATAACTGTGACAACCAAAACCCATCTCCCCTAATACTTTTTTTTTTACCTTTTCACATTATTCCACCTTTTTAAGTTGCACTTGTTTTGCTGTAAGAGTTATTCATCATTACTATGGATGAAGCAGTCTTCTAATTCATACCTGAAAGAAGGCATCAACATGCTGCTTGGGGGCATCAGTTTTCAGGACAGGATATGTGTACTTCCCCATCATGTCATAGATTGCTCTGACTATATCTGTCATTTCCTGTGAAAAAGAACAGATACAGAGGCTTTCAAGAGGCATGAGATTTAAAACATCACCACTGAAAAAAAAGAGCAAAAAAATAAAATCAAAAAACCTCTTTGTTGATGTATCCATCTCTGTTGATGTCATAGAGATTAAAGGTCCACTGGAGTTTTTCTGTGACAGAACCTCTTAGCAGAATGGATAAAGCCGTAACAAAGTCCTGAAAAACAAAGAAACAAAGTTAAAGTCATAAACAGATTGATGCCAGAGCAGTGAAACAACTTTACATGACAACCAGGGCTGGACTGGGCTGGTTCAAGGCTGTCATGATGACATAAAATATATGTACTTTTAATTAGTATTATTAATTTATAGGCAATACATACTGAATAAAAAACTAAACAATTGTATGATTAAACCATAAAAAACACATTTTTAACTATTAGAGAGGCCAATGCGTTTCCACCAGTAAAGCAGAGGGAAGCACAGAGATACTAAAAGAAAAAAAAAAAAACTCCAAAACAACATTTTTGGTTTGTGCCACAAGTGCACCTAGAGCAGCAGGAAGAAGTAGAAATGCAGGTGGAATGAGGATCAGATCAGAAGAGCTACTAACAGCCTGGCAAGGTGAGACAGAAAATGTTAGTATGGGCAGAACTAATAAATGAAGGCTTAAGTACAGATAGTCTCCACACAGGGAGACTTTTACCTATTTTAAAATACTCGTAAGGGATAGGGATGAGGTAAGCTACTAGCATGCACTAGAACAAATATTTATTTCTATAGAACGTGCCATCTTTGTGCAATAAAAAGATAGTGTGTGTCAGCATTATGTATAATCTAATACAAAATGCAAATAATTTCTATAGAGAGAGCAGAGGGACAATACATCGTCTTGTGCAAGTAGGGGTGCTCCTGTTTTCACATCAGACCGAGGACAATTTTTCCCATTTCATCATCAAAGTGAGGACTATTTGTACCAAAATGAGGACAGGCTTGTCCTTTTTTTCTCCTTACAGTTAGGTTTAGGTATAGGATGACGATACACTGGTAATGTTTGCTTTATTGTTGGGGCACAGAAAGGGCTCTAGATGACTGAACATCAGTGGAGGTCAATGGGAGTCAACACACAGTCCTCACTACATATAGCAAGATGAGAATTGGTGTGTGTGGAGGGATTTATTTTGAGATACTTATTTTCAAATACAAAATACCTTGTATTTGTTTTTTTATTGGTTATTTTCTAAAAATTACACACTATCATGACCAAATTTGAATGAATTGTTCCTGAACACGAGGTGCACTTTTGATAAAAAAATGCTTAAATCCTTTCATCAGTTTACAAATAAGGCACAGTGTGTCTGCAGCCTCTGGTGTTTGTTCTGCTCTCACCTTCTTCATCACTCTGCAATCTGCTTTCGTGCTTGATCAGCAGATTGAGATTTCAAGTGAGGCATAGCTCACCTTTCCTGTGTTTTTGTCTTCAGTATAATACTTCTTTTTTGAGTCCAATGCTGAAACTGTCAATAGACACCATGTCGCCCTCTGGTTTTAGGGGGCAACTGCTTGTTCTGCCTAATAATGTTAAAGAAGCCTTTTTAAAAAATACGTTATCGGGATTATGACGTGGATCATCATCAAAATGTAATGGATTGTTACTGAGGTGCACCTTTGGTAAAAAGTTGTAATTAAAATCGGTTCATAACTTTTCAAGTTATGTATACAGACAGGCAAACAAACACACACAATCAAATTCAACTAAAAACATAACCTCCTTGGTGGAGGTAATTACTGGAGTAATATTAATGCAAAGTACTGAATTTTGAGGCTACCCTGTCCACCACAAGAAACTCAAATGATTAAAGAACGTCTTTCAACCAAATATTCATCCAGCCATATACAAACATACATAGAGGTTAAAGTGAGATTTTTTGCTTGTACAAAACTTTGTTGTTTTTTGTTTTTTTTTTGCTTTTTTTTGTTCGATTTTGTGCTGAGCTAGTCAGAGATCAAGTGAATATACTGAATATACAACAGCAGATATAAATTACCAACTATAAATATTGGTTTCATATGGTTTATTTTGAAATCTGGATTTCAAGTGTTTTAAACTTTTTATTCAGCATAAATATTACATATCTCTATTTCTTAGTTTATATTACATATTTTGAAAAAAAAAAAGCAAAAAATGTTATACCGGTAATCAGTTACTTTGTGCTTAAGGAACATTTTTAACAAGCAGCTTTTTACTCATAGTTTTTTTCACACTTTCTTTATTTTTCTTTTTTTTAAACAGCACAATATTTCCTCTGGAATTGCCGTGTATCTCCGCATATCATACAACTTTTCATGGTTGGCCAATATGTTTAAAAGTGGCCATTTTTTGGTCCCAGTCCAGCCTTGATAGCTGCTGAAATGAATAAACCAAACCTCAAACTTTATTGATCCTGTGTGTCCGGTGTCAAAAGCATTGAACAGGTAATGAGCGTAGGCACTGGCATCTGAAACATAATAAATAAATAGTGAATAAACTTATTTGAGCCAACAGTGAGGAAATAATGACACATTTCTCACCCCCATGAGGAAAAAACTTTGAGTAGATTTGTTTGAAAGTTTCTTCATTGACAACTCCACTTGGACATTCCTGAAAAGAAAGTATGGGATAAAAATGCAGTGTTGAGAAGAATATGGAAATCATACAGGAACCAAAATCAGAATCAGAAATACTTTAATAATCCCAGAGGAAAAATAAGGTATGAAGACATACAGACATCTGAACGCAAATATTAAAGAGTAAATTATCACACACTGAAATACTCTTGAGTGAATTTACATAGAAATAGCATAAATTGGTGTTGATATATAGGCAGGAAATTATTGAAAATACTTAAAGTAAAAATAAATCAGATATTCTACAGTTTAAAAGATGGACATAACATGAGATATGTAAGTTATAGGTGTTATTTTATTAAGCTGGTTATCAATGAGCAATACAATTTTGGATTAATGATCTGCCTTTTTTTATTATTATTATTATTGCTGATCTTTACCAGGTTTGCTTGTCTTTTGTTGCTTTAATGGAATGTTGCTGCCTGTAAACATATGTTTCCCCTGTTTAAGGTTAATAATTTGTTAATAATTTATTTATTATCTGGTTAAACCCTACATAGATTTACAAAATTCTTTTGCAGGGATTATGTACAAATCTGATCCCTTAAGAGTAAGAATACCTAACAAAATGTAAAAGAAAACAACAACATTGCACTCCATGGATAAACATACCTGTTGTGATTTATTCTATCATTTAGAATATCCTTCTTCGTATTGAAATGATTTAGTTGATAACCTTGAAAACTCAAAATTGATCTATATATTTTAAATACATTACCTTTTTAAACTTTACAAAATGCTTAATTAAAATGGTTCATAAATTGAAAGTAAAGCAAACTAGAAGAGCACTCGCAGAGTGCAGACCTCCGCCAAGCAGCACGTTCGTTTGTTTGTTTCTTACAAACTTGCCCTCCCCGCCCCGATTGTTATCCAGATCATCATCCAAATGTAATCATTTGTCAGTGGTCATAATACGCCCCATCTGTTAAAATTTGAGCAAAATCCGTCCTTAACTTTTTCTGTAAAGTTGCTAACAAACAAAACAAGCAATGCTACCAAAAACGTAAACTCCTTGGACAGAATTATTAAGAAACTGAAAACCCTGTTTTAGGTCTGAATAAACAAAGATCTTGTTAAACAGCTACTAACTTACTACTCTGAAGTAATCCTCCATGTTTAGAGACTTCAATCTTATATTGCATATTATGGTTTTAGCAGTAATCACATAAAATATTTAGATATATTTAATTCTCAAACTTCTTGATTTCCATTGTACTTGTATAGAGTCTTACATTCTTGAAGCCTCTGTAGAGCACTTGGAGTTCTCTTTTACTGAAGTTGGTTTGAGCTTCGAGCTGATCGAGACCTTCTGGTCGATGGCACACAATGGTCATCTCCAGGTCATCATCTGCTTTGTCTGAAAGAACAGGGGAACACATTCAGTTAACAGCATATTGGCTTCGTTTCTGTACGTTTTACATTTCCAAAATGTTACTTTTTCAGATTAACTAGCTGCGTTCTTAGTTTGACCTCAAAAGTTCAATCTACAAATATTCCAAGCAACGTTAGGCTTTAAACATACAGTCCTCTAAAAACCACTGACTGGAACACTTTAACAAGAGCACAGGAAACCATAAAAGAGCCGCAAGGATTTGAACAAAATACATTTTTTATAGGGATTAATTTTGTGAACAGTCCTGACAGTGATGTGATGTAGCGCAGCTTGTAGCACCATTGCTTTGCAGCTGGAAGAGTCCGGTTCTAGATTAAAACTCTCCTATAAATAGGTTTAATTGTCTCCTTGTGCATGTATTTGTTCTCTCTCTCTCTGCTCCAGCTTACTTCCTTAAAAGAGACAGTAAAAAATAACCAAATCTCAAACACACCTTCATGATGTATTGTCAAGACCCAACATAACTGTCAAATATAAGTTCAACCTTTGAGGACCTTTTTTTATTGCAAATATTCAGTGACTTGCTGGAAGAGTGGATGAAGTATGGCAGTGGAGAGAGGTAGAGGTCAGATCAGCAGTTCTATGTGCGTCCTCTGTCAGGCCCTATCATTACCAGCTCATTATCCTCCTCTTTGCAGGGGAGGGGAGAAAGGACACACCATTGACTCCTCACAGCCATGCATGTCTATAGGTGAACATCACAGCATCTCCTTTCTCTAACACACCCATCTTTGCAGCTCACAAACCCCTGAGCCATCTACAGTGTAATAATTATGCATGCTGTTATAACTGTGCATAATTTAATCGAAGTACTAATAATAATTCAGAATATAATAAATGCTCCTAATGGGAAGCAATAAAAGCTCAGAGTAAAAAAAGGAAGAGGTCTTAGAAATGTTTAGATTATAAAGTGTGATTTTTAATGAAGGTCCTTTCAAGATAATGTCCAAGAAACAGAGCAGCTTTCATAGAAAATCTAAAGACAGAAATGGATGTGGTTAATATAGATTATATACCTGCAGTTGGTTTTAAGTAACAGGTCTGTGGTACATCAACCATAGAAAATAAAAGCTCTAACCCACAAAGATGCATCTACAAATGTTGTATGGAGTAGTCAACATAATCAAAGGCAAATTTCTCTTTTTAAAGCTTTTCTAAAACTTGCTTATACAAGGTCTCAGTCTTAATTGGATAAAACATTACCTCTAAATTAGATTATTTTGTTTCAATTTAAACTAATCAGCTTGATCATTTCAGTAATGATGGATTTGAACCTAAAAATGTGATCAGAACAAGTTTTTAAGTTCTCTCACAGTGTATTGAGTACTTTAATGTCAAGACATGGAAACATTGAGAAATTTGAAATAAGGTCATTTTTATCTCTGTGGGAAAACCATAAGGACTTTGCAAAGCCTCATTAGTCCAGAGCCTTTGAAAGTACGTCCTTTCAATAAATCACGGAACAAGGTTGAAGTGCAACTATAATTACGCTAACAGTGGAGTCACCAGGTAACCAGTTTAATTTCATGTAAGGTATGAAACATATCTATGCTTTATTCACTTAATCACAAATGTAACGTTGAAACTTTGTGGCCAGTTTTAAAAGTCAATTATTTAAAAATATGTTGCAGATGTTCTGAACTATTCTTTTTACCACACAATAGCTTTCTAGAATGACATCCATTCATTGCATAATAGGTAGAATTTTGTTGAACTTAAATGTGCAGCATGTTCTGGTTACTTAAATGTACCATATAAATAAACTTGTTTGCCTTGCCTTATGGTCTCCTCCATGAAATTGTTTGACACACACATGCTTGCATCCCGTTGAAGGTCATATCCTTCATAAAATAGGGTGGACAGATTTACAGCACCCTATCAGGATACAAGAGTTCTGTCGTGAATTAAAGCCCAGGCTTTGGAAAATGTCCTTTTTCTAAGAACATAATACTTCAACCATAATGAATTATCTTATTTTTGAATTAATGTGCATGTAACAGTAGCCACATGTGTTATGGAGGAACTAATGAAATCAGCCGGTTCTTTGTAGTTTTTCATTTGACAACAGCAAGACCGATGAAATTAGCAGAGCTTATGTTTGTGCTACAATGTTTATGGGCTGAATAGAGCCCATCTAAGTACATGAAATAAGATTCTAACTACAGGAGAAGCAGAACATAACAATGACTGAACACATGACTAATGTATGTGTTAATTCCAACTTTTTGATGTTTTGGAGACTACTGAGATGAACTAACATCAGTGTAAGTGTATTTTCCCTGCTGCCGTCTGCTCTGTTCTTGTTGTGTCGTTACAGAAAATAGAAAATATCTATATACAATCTAAGCTGTTCCCATTAATAGAGAGGCTAATCAAAAGTAAAATGTAAAGTTGTTTAGAAATAAACAAATAATTAGAAAATAACCAACCTCAACTGAATAACAAACACAGTCTATCTAAGTAGCAATCATAGAGCAAAAAGTACAATATATGCTCTCTAGCTTTCTTTCTTTTTTCCTTATATCAGCTTGGTGACAACAAGTCGAAACAGTAGTTCTTTTTACTAAATCAGACCTGGATTAAAGGTGGAGAATAACTCACCCTCCACAGAGATGACTCCTAACAAATGCAGCAGTTTGATTGCGGCACAACATAGCAGGATGATGGCTATAGCCTGCAAGCTGTTGTCCTTCGGCTCCTCTCTTTCCATTTTGATCACTTTCTAATGGCAACTTCAAACAATGTTAAATAAGAACAAGTAACTTCCAAAGAGCCAAACACGTCTTTCTGTTGCATAGTCCATGCATTTTCATTTTGCTCCACCAACAGAGATTCCTGCACTCACCTGCTTCTTTTCACCCCTCATTCCCCCATGTCCCTGCAGCATCTCCTTCCCATGTCCTGACCTTTTCTCCATGCCAGTAACTCTTTTTGTGTCCCCCTCAACACTTTGTTCCCAGGCGTACAAACGTCTCTGTGTCCTTCACAGTTAGGAGCTGTTTTTTTACTGGAGGGTCCAATCTGTTCTGCTCGGTCACACTGATGAACTCACCTTCAGCTGTATGGGATTATGTCTGATGTTCTCAAGTAGATCAGCAGTTGATCAATTGTTTCCATTTACATGTAGGGCCATCTTCACTGAATAGACAAAGTGATTTTTCGTTTAAAGTATGCTGAAGTTTTACTCTAAAGTCTTTTTTTATCAAAACTCCAGTAGAAAAATGACTCTCTTCTGAGCTATGTGTTTTGATCTATGCTGAGCAAAACAATCAGGTTAAGCTTTTGACTGCCAGCAGGGGGCAGCAGAAACCAACAGACCTCCAAAGCATTAGATCCGACTGATGTTTAAGTTATAGAACTAAAATAAAAACATTACCACGTTTTTCCAATACATTGTGATTGGGGGTCAAAATATAAATCCTAAATTGTCATTTTTACAACACTACATGTACACAAACCGGAAAACCCCAAAGCTTATTCAAAATGTTACTGATCCTAAAACATGAACACTGATAAAAATGAAAGCCGAGTTTTCTCTCTCCTATTACAAGAAACTCATGTGAACAAGTCAGTTCAAAATCCCAACCTGGGTTTAGAGCCAGAGCAACAGTTCAACAGTTCAACACATATTTTTCATTCAATTTATCTGAGCTGTGTTCTTGTGGAGAAGAAAAAGTAGAAATTTCTACATTATAAAGTTTTAGGATACAATGCAACAAAATGTGGTTCTTCAGGCTATTGACTCAGGCAGGCTCTAATGTGATTGCATATCATTGTTTAAATAATTGTATTTGTTGAATTAGAACAGTTCACCCTATTTTGTGAACTTCAGAAAAATGGTCTGGTTTCAGGCTAAAGCTTAAATGAGCAAGCCTTAAAGTGGTTCACATATCTTTCAGTGGTTATTTGTTTTTTATCATAAGGTATAGACATAAAGCATAAACAATAACCCCACAACTAGCTAAACATTTATACAGGGCAATGTTTACCGTAAACTATGTCTTGAATTGTCCTGTCTAGTTGGATCTCAGTCTGTTTTAATTCAGCTTTCTGAGATAACAGGGGAAGTTACAAAGACGCCAACCATTATTAATCTTTATATATGTTACTGCGTAACTTGATGTAGTTTGACTTTATCTCACTGCTTTGAAGCTTAATCTTATAAGTTGCTTCTGATAAACACCGAAGCCAAATTAAATTGTGTTATTTTTAATGATAAAAGAAAACCAGATAAACACAAGTGAAGGTGTCATCCAATAACCTGCAGGTGGCTCTACTGCTCCACCAATTTTCCTATCACTTCTCTGCTTTGCTTAAAGCTCCTAAATTACAGCAGCAATGGAAAATACATTTTATTTATACTAAAATTAAAGGGATTTATCATATTTCAGGAGAAACTAAAACTATTTTAATTATGACAAAAGTCAATTTTATCTTTTGTCTTACTTGACATTTATTTATTTCATAGGATGTTATTATTTATGAACACTTCTATCTGGCAAGATACTCAACAGATGCAGGCAAACTCTGCGCAAGACATGACATGACATAATTGGGACCAACAGATTAGCAGTTATTACTACAGAAAAAGCATATCTTTTCAGGATACGACTCTACTTTCCATCAATTCACAGACCAAAATACGGGATATTTTCCTCTAAGGAGTATATTTGAAAAGAAAAGAAAAGCAAAGTAAGTTTATTTATGTAGCACAATTCAGTAAGACAGTAAAGTGATTTACTAAAAAAAATACAAGAAAATATAAGCAATGTTTTTGAAAAGAAAACACACAGAGAAAGTTACATTGCAGTGCAATAATAGAGATAAAGAAAAGTTCGACTACAAACTTTTACCATTTTTTTTATTTAACAAGTTGAATAGCACAGTCAAAGGTAACTCTAAACAATTAGGTTTTTATTTAGAGCAGCTTAATGTTTCAGTGCATTTACAGTCTTTTAGAATTAGTAAAGCATACGAACTAGAAGCTGCTTCTGGAGCTGTAACTTATTGTGGCTGCAATAGAGCAAATTTTTTTATGCTGCCCTTTATCAAGTCCCAAATGAGCTGGATGAATCTTTAAAATTTCAAGAAATGTCTGCTGTAAAATTTTAAGTTTTTAAAAAATGATATTTTTTTCAAAATCTGTTGTTATCTGATTGGTTCTTGGCCTGTTTCTTCTGAATCTGCTAATTCCGACTTTGAAATCTGGATCTACCAGTTCCTTTCCAGACTGATATGCCGTGGATAAAGCATAAGTCAGTCTAGTTGGCCTACTTAAGACAACACTTTGTTACTGTTAAAGTACCTCTGAAGGTTCAGGTCTAAGTACCACTTTCAAAAACATAACATCAACATTGTGGTCAGTAATACAGTCATTGAGTAAAACAGATTTTTCTGGTAGATATCTTGCCCAAAAAGACACTTTTAGGGGCTGATTTTATATCTGTGTGTTGTTGCACCTAATTCAGGAAATGTTTGTTAACACACCTTTTCTTGTCTAAATTGTAAGGAAAACAAATCAAGGCTAAAGAGGCAGTACTGCAGAATTAAAAATAATACAAAAATGAGGCCTTCTCACTTATTTCACAGGATAAGATTAGACAGTGAGTTAATAGTTGATCGTTCTGCTGTTTTTCTGTTTCACCCATTGAGGCTGTTTAACTTGAAAGGTACCTTTGATTGTTCAGAAAAGGGAATAAAGCAAGTCGTTACATAAAGGTTAATGTATTTATAAGTACTTGTTGCTTTTAAAACATACAATAGATGTAGATGTAGGTGTAACATTCCAAGGTGTAGGTGTTATAGAACAACAAATCTTTCACGTGTGATAATATTAATATTATAATACTACTTGTTGAATAACAGATTTGAAATGTGTGCAGTTCTGTAACTCTAAGCCCTCCAAGAGAAAGCTGCTTGTCGACAGTAAAGTTCAAGTGCAACAATAATTGAGAATCACCCATTTCCTTGAAATGGCTTAAAGGCCGTGCAGGACATGCACATAGAAGAGGACTAAATTCTGCAGTTATAACTTATAATAAGCCGATTGGGGATGTCAGACAAGAAAAATGTGTCCAGTTATAATAAAGCAAACTTATTCGGAGTTTAATTCCAAATATTAAGAAAAAGAAATTCTAAAAAATAGTAGGATATGAAGTAGGAATGCACCAATATAAAGATCCGAAGGAAATGTTGGAACAAACCAATCATTCCCACTAAAAAAGCAGTTAACTACCTGATCTGTGGATGCAAAAATCCCTCCTCAATCACATCTCACCTCAGAAATTAAGATCCACATAGATTTCTCTACAAACAGTTCAAATGAAAAATGCATTAACAGCCGTTTCCATCTTCAAGTACGGATCAGGTCCTGGCTCGATGTTTTCCATCCTGAAGATACATCCTACTGAAAATATACCTTCAGTGTGGAATAAATACTCTCACCTTGAAATTCTTGTTGTCTGTAATTGTTGCTCACACTACAGGCAAATGGTTAAAACCTAACTCCAGACTTTAGTGTTTTATTATATATTGATTGTAACCTTTCTGATCCTGATTCCTTTTAGAAACAAACAGGCAGCCGGGGAAAACAACAAATTATTTCCTACACTCTAATAAACATAGTCGTTTTTTTAAAAAAATCAAACCGACTCCTCGTTTAAGACACGTTTTGGTTCTTTGAGAGCTGCTGAATTTTTTTTACAACTTTTGTTATTAGGTCAAGTAAAAGCACGGTTGCTGGCCCTGCATTGTTAGAATGCAGGCCTGGGGTTTTTCTGCATTGCATTAGCATGTTCTCACACTGTCTCTAAACATAACTGAGAAGGTGTCACCACATCAGTTGTCACCTAGTCAAATTTTCTTACCCGTTCGCCTGCTGTGGTTATTTGAAATTTCACCTCTCTCTCAGAAACAATTCACACAAACAAGGCAGTAATATACCCGCTCACATGTTTTGGCCAATGCTTGCCGATTCCTGTAGTCCAGGCATGCCCAAAGTCGCCCCCGAGGGCCGCTGTGCTGGAGGTTTTTGAGGTTTTCCTGCTTCAGCACAACTGGTTTCTATTGATAGCTGATTGACAGGCTTTTGCTGAACTGCAATAATCAGAATCAACTGTGGTCTGGACTATTAAGCAGTCCAGATCAGGATCAGAGCTGCTGAGTGTTGAACAGAGGTGATGCTTGTCCATGAAACTAAACATCTTGACTTTACCACTAAAGCACAGTTTCTCTCACTGCATATTTTGGTCTTTTTACATCTGACTACTTATTAGACTGGACTATTATCTTAGACTTCAGTTGATTCAAAACATTTAAATAAGATATTATGTAAAATGCAATTGCATACAATATTTATCTAATTTCTGTGTTTACATAGTAATGCTGACACTTATTGGAGATTTAGTGGTACTACCTTAACAATGACTTTCGCAATGGATAAGATAAAGATAATTTAATAGCATCTAGTAGAGCCTTGTGGGAACATATGAATACGATAATGAAAATTAAAAAATAATAGTCTGATTGTTTGTTTAATAGATGACCCATTACTTTTTTGACAAGCAACTTGCCATAACTAAAGACTACTTGATATAAAACGTTCATTAACTTTTATTAGTAACTCAGGTAAGTTTCAGATTTCAATTCATAAATAACGTCGATGGTGGGGGCCCCAAAAAAATATAGTCTGCCTAGTATGGGACATTTATTCAATCTAGCTCTGCTCACAACTCTTAGTGTTTGCTTCACTCTGTTTACCCAGTTTGCACTATTCACATTGCTGGAAATGTGTCCATTGCAAACTGGTAATTTGGCCCGGTCAGTGTCTGTTTAGTTAAGACAGGTGATACTGTATACAGATCATGTTTGGGTAAAATGGTAATATTTTATCCTCCATATTAGTTGTTTTTTTACTTTTTTCCCCACAGTACAAGCTCAAACGTAAGTAGGATATTAAAGGACCACCAAAATACAGTACAACAAAATACTGCAATACATGCTTAGTTTGTTACAGAAATAGTTTGCAATGGGGAAAAGCTGCTATGTATTTACTATGTGTACTTTGAACACTATTTATGCTGTTTGTATGCCTATAGATACACAAATTTTATGTTTGAAGTAAATAAATAATATATATATTATTCACAGCAACAGTTGCAAGCAAAAATTATAATTAGTGTTCAGATCAATACATGAGGCTGATAGAGGGGAACAAAAGGTTCAGTTGTCCCAAACTCAAGGTAGAGGAAAAGGGTGACTCTGAGTGGACCCAAACCAAGTGTAATGTCAATGAGAGAAACTGATCAGGACATCGTGGTCATGTGAGCGCATATGACTACGAGAATCTGACTTTTTCTCTTTTCAAAAAAAGACAACTAAAATTTAAAAAAGAGAAAAAAATGGAGCCTGACTCAACCCTGACCCATAACCGATTGTCCTGTGTAGCACATGATGCCAAAAATTGGCTAAATTTCAAGTAAGGATTGGGCAGGACATCTATATCTATCCCCAAATGATAAGCCTTTCTTACACAAACAAAATGTTGCAAAATGCAACAGAATTTTTTGCAGAAATGTCTGAATTCTCCCAAAATCTTTCTCTCCAGAAGTCTATCAATGTTTGTCTGCTTACAGGTGTGTAGATCTGTTTCTGTGCTTTCTGGTTCTGACCCCTGCCTCCTAGTAACTCTGATTCTGGATTACGGACTGGATCTTTCTCTGACATCTGATCTCCTGTTGTTGACCTCTGCTTCCATAACAACCCTGATCCTGGATCTCGGACCGGAACCTATTCTGCTATCGGATCTCCTGACCTCGATTAGGATCAACCCGAAAGATTCGGTGCTTACTCACCGCTATAGCCCCATTCCAGAGCCTCCTCTCAGGAGCCGGACCGCTCATGTGCTGGCTGTTCAGCCGCACTTCTGGACTCATCCCTGTTTCCTGTTGAGGTCAGTACTATCCATCTCCTGCCAGCAAATCAGTCCATCATCCTGAGTCGGAAACTAACAACCATATCTCTCTCCAGAAGATCCGTTCACTGCTGCACTTTCTCGCCGTTGATCCAGAGGTTCCTCTTAATAAACTGTAAAAACTTCTTCCAGGCTGGTTTGAATTCTGGGTCCGCAATTTTTATCCGTCCGTTACAGAAAATAGGTAAGGTAATAGGTCTTTTTTTTGTCTTGTTTAGTTTCATTAAGGTATCATTTCTTGATGAGAGAGAAAATAATCTAAAAGTACATTAAAACCAAGATATTTGATGTATTTATGCATTTGAAGTGAAACAATGGTAACATTTTGAGGTTTTATTTCATTTATTTATATGGAAAATTCTAGTTTTCAAGTATTTAATCTGTAAATAATCTCTCTTATTAAGAACAACTCATCTAGTGCAGTTATTTCTTTTAAAATGGTAAGAGTGTGGTCCTCCAAGTCTAATTTTTCTGCTTCATAAACCTTTTACTTTATGAGAACCTTTAAATGGCAAAAACAAGAAAATAATTTTGCCCTAGCCCAATTTGTTCAAACTGAGAAAGAGAAAAGGCCTAAATAACATATGGTCACAAGAATATCAAACAGCAACCCATATATTACACTAGTTATTGCCTTAAGGTCTCTGATCACAATGGGTCCCTGCTGAGTATTAAAAGACCTAAATAATGAACCATTTTCTACACAAAAACTGAAAAGTTTTTAAGTCAGTAAGATTTATGTATTTTACCATGCATTATTCCATTTTAAGGTTATGGTATGTTACAAACACAAAAATAATGATAAACAAAATAATAGAAATTTTGTTTAAGTCAGCATCTAATGCATGCTAATGTTTTTCTTGCTTTTAAATGCACCATTTATATTTATTTCCCGAGCAGCTCTTTCCACAAAGGAGAATAACCATGACAAAGCCAAAAAGGTTATGTTCTGAACTGCTCAGAAGTGTTGGCTGTGGTTCAGAGAGAAGAACAGGTATCTGCAGGTTAACCAAGTGTAGAGAGCTTTATACCAAGATCCGGTGTTACATGTCAAAATGTGCAAGACACTTAACCCGATTTTGCCAACCAATATGTGTTCAGTATATGGCTTTGCACTTGCAGATGGGTGAATACATTTTTTTGGAGTAAAAACTAACTAAGTTCAATCAAGTTGAAAACAATAAAATATCATAAACAAATCAGTTGTACAACAGCTACTATTTCATGCAACATTAGACTTGCTATTAGCCACTTGGTATTTAACAGGTAGTAGTTAACAGGAATCCCCCTAAACACACAGGTAACATTCAAAGAAATGTAAAATTGAATGCAAAAGCGGCAGAGAAGGGGAAATGTAAAAAAACAGGGGCATTTCCACCACTTTGGCATATTTGTTGCAAACAATATTCTCATACTTTCTGGGGTTTAAACCTCCAACCCCACCCAGAAAGGCTGGCACTATAGGCTTGGCCTATGAGTGTGTAGGTCACAACCAGCCCAGCTCCATGGTAAGCACAGCATTCCAGCTATCTAATCACACATGTACACTCAGCCAGACACACCCCAGTGCCCAAGTATGGGAACAGGCCCTTTGCCGTGCTGGACCCACACCGCAAGAGCTGTGAGGCATCAGCCATCCCCAACACGCCCAATCAAAGAAATCGGCAACCCATCTAAGCAGCCGAAACATTACCAAAGCCAAGAGATGAGAACCCAAGGCTAGACAGACCAGGGAGAGCCAAAACACCAGCCAGGCCCAATCAATGCCCAGGACCTGAAGACCAGCCCCAACCACCCCAGGTGAAAAGCAGAAGAGAGGTGTGGAAAGACCTAACCTCCTTTGTGATGTTTTTGGCGTTTGTACCTCTATGTATTTAAAGCCTGGGGAATGGAAGCAGCCCTAAATGTCAAATTGCATTAGCTCCAATACCCCAACCACTGACCGAGATAAAGATCGCCACTCCTCAAAAAAAGAGAGGCCAGCTAAGGCGAAAACATGGCCGCTAGCCCCGAAATAGCATTCACCATTTGGCTATGCGCAGACAACCCCCGGTCAGAGTTCAGCATCCAATGTGGGCTCCAGCCCCTGATATATCCAGCCCCAACAACCCAGTTCGATCCAGCCACAGCCAGAGTAGGAGACAACCAATGCAAGTCTGACACCTACGACAAAGTCCCAACCCAAAACAGACAAACTTCTGAAATGCAGCAGCCACGAAAACACACACTCTAAATTGTCAGATGGTATTGTCAGATGTTAATACAAGAAAAAAAAATGTGCTGGGTGATGTTTCTGTCTATTTCTACCGCTATGATCTTAGGACTGTATAAATTTCATCATTCAGCAAAGTATTGTATTCACCAATTCATTATAGGTCTCAGGTTAACTCTTTCTAAGGGAATATGTATTAAACCAACGTACAGAAATGTATCAATTCCTTTGTGGAGAAAGCTTTTTTGTAATGACAACTTACGACCACATGCGTAGTTATGGTGTATTTTTGGTCCATTGATCCACACAAACTGCTTTCAAATACTGAAGCATCTAGAGGCCATTCTCAATTTTTTTTATTTGTTCTCTTAAATTACTTAAGAGACATCTTTTATTCTGTACCTGCAGATATTAGATGTAGAAAAATAAAACATCCAGCATGTTCAAGTGAAACATCCCTTGATGCTGTAGCCTTTTCTTTTGACCATTAGATGGCTTCTCAGACTGGAAGCAAAGCAAAACTGGCATGTTTTGAAACAGCTCTATGTCAACTTTTCTGTCAGATTTTCATATTCATTAAATGCAGTTCTTGGCAGTTACTTCTTGGATGGCGGATATAAACAATCTCCTATTAGGAGGCTTTCATTTTGTTATTCTTTTATGTTGAGTTTTTATACTTATAAGAACCTAAAAAAAACTTTACCGAGGCAGATGTTAATAAAAAAAATCATTTTTTAATGTACATGTTAAAAGTGATTTTCTCATGGCCTTAAGGATAATATTTCTTCCTACTTTAAATTCATTCTTTCATCAAAAGTCTAAAGTAATTTGTATAAAAGTGACTTTTTCATCAAACATTTGCAGAAGATATTGTGAGATTATTCAGCAATATATAAATTATCCAAACTCAATGTTGAGTTTTTCATTATTCAACATATACTGTATTTAATAGAAAACAAGATTGAAAATGGCATTTAGCACTTTTTTTAGGTTCCAAGAAATGTTTCTGTAATGTTTCGTGTTTCTGTCATTCTTACTGCAAACCAAGGAAGCAATAAAAGTTATTTTAAGCAACTGCTCCACTTGAAATATAAAAGCATTGTCTCTGTACACCTGGAGTTTAACAGGTGTGATCTAGCAATTTACATAATTCTTTCTTCATGAGGTTATTCATATCTGCTGTAAAAATGAATAACACCCAAAACGTGAAATGTAACATCGATAAGGTGATGATGTTTTGCACTACTACCTCTGGTACCTGTCATATACAACCATCATGTGCAAATCTTTATTTCTCCAGCTATTTTTATGGATATTTGTTTTTTTTTAATAGATAATGATAAAAGCTCTCTGCATATCGTATATAGTCTCCTTATGTTTAAAGTTTTAAGTCATTTTGTTTTGTCAAAATTTCATACCAGTATTGATTGTTTTATTGTGACATTGTTTTATTGCAAACTGTTTTTGCTAAATTCTACTCTTACCACTGTACCACAAAGATTCCTCCAATGTGGGACCAATAAAGCATCATCATTACCATTGGAATTCATGTTGTGAAAAACAAATGAAAAGACTAAGCAGGTGTGAGGAATGTAAATACAAGTCAGACACACACTTTCATTTGTTTTATGAACTGATAAAAACTGTGAACAACAGTGACAGAACACAGACTATCCCTCTGATTTAAAGCATGTATAAAATTTAAAAAATCAATTACCTCCTCTCTCCATAGTAAGCACCCTTCTTCCTATATATCACAACCTAAAACTTTTAGCTCCATCTTGTCCTTTCTTCTTCTTGCTACTATTTTTTCTCCAAAAAATAATGATCTAATGATAAGACATTTTAAAAAATGTCTTATCTCCCTCTCTGCCCAACTTCCCTCTCAGATTTCCACTCTCTATTGCTTTTTCCCAGTGTCCTGTAATCCTAGCCAGAATGTGTGTCATTTGCATAATCTGAATTAGCCTAATCTGCCATCCTGGCCCAAAGAAAGGGGTTGCTCTCCAAGAAAGTGATCCTCTGGAGGGAGTTTATGGGGGGTGCAGAGGTAGCACTGTAAAAAATACTTTCTTTTGCAACTGTCCTATTTGCTTTGAGGGGCAGATAATCATGCCTCAAGCAGCAAAACTTTTAGACTGAGATGCATTGTTTTCCAAAGAAACAAATCCAAGTCAGAAGGCCCTAACTGCCCTGTTGGCTGTTTAAAGGAAAGTCCAGCGACTCGTCTACACACAGAACCTACAAGGCTGAACACATTATTTCAGGAGTCATCGGGAACAAAAGCATTATGCGCATAATGCCCTGCTTGTGCATACACACACATCATCAGCCCATGAAGGAGAACTGAAGCGCCGGAGGGTAGTTGCAGCATTGCGTGTTTAGTGCAAGACAAAGAAATACACACAAATGCCACTTCCTCACATATTAGTATGCCACTGTAGATTATGTTTGAAAATACTTAGTGAAGTACAGCTCATTTAGACACACTAAGCAGCGTGCCAATATTGATCTTTGAGAAAACATACATCTAGACTCCAAATCTGCAGGAATACATGTGTACACACACATACTGCTGGGATGCCAAGGGATGACGAGGACTTAATAAGCACTCTCGCAAGATAATGAGACTGTGGGTGATAGAGGAAAAGAAGCAGAGGAGAAAAATAAAGACAAAAAAGGCAAGAAGTATTGTGATGGGAAAGGACTATAAAAGCAGATTGTGTTGGCAGCAGGTGAGTGGAAAAGTGGAGGAAAGTAAAATAAAGGGAAACAAACAAAAAGAAAAGAGAGAAGCCACTAAGAGGGACTGTAAAGCAAGAATACAAAAACACTTCAGGAAGCAAGAGAAAGAAAACAGTAAAATGCAGGATGGGAAGAATAGTCTGACAGGTAAAGGATAATGGAGAATGTAAGGAATAAAGCAGCACTGCAGCAGGGAGAAAGTGAGGAGAGTTCACCAGGGACGTGAAGATAATGCTCACGGAAAGAGTTATCCAGAAATATATTCAGACCATGAAAATGATGAAAGAAAACCAACCCCTAAAGTCAAAGTAAATAAACTATAACAGAATATACAAGACGCTGACTGATTTGATCATGAAAGTACAGCAATCTTAGAGTATCTGGACTGTAATCTAGGAGTTATACACTTATACATTGTTTCCCTGTCTCAGTGTAGGTCATTGTTGTGATCCTGAGTTACATAGTGCTCTTCTCGGAGCAAAAGCAGCTAAAAGGACAAGACCAGAGTTACAAACAACCCCTGAATAGTTTGGGCTCCATGCCTTATTGTGCCATCTTGTCGTAGGACCAATTTGGTGGTAATAAAAAGCCTTGTTTTCATTTGCACAAAGAGTCGGCTTTCGTACTCTTGCACAGCGTAGAGGCTTCTACAACCACGTATTCTGTTCAAAATAGCACTAAATTTACGCCTTCCCTTTTTTACACCCTTAGGGAAGGTGTTTGGGCTTGTGGTGGAGGAGGGGAAAAACAGGGCTTATTCAAGAGATCAAACCAGCCATATGCGCTCATTTGGAAAATATCCTGTGAGGTCTAATTTGGACTGAAAGCTGATAACAGCCTGCCTGGAGACATAAGCTTAAATGACTGCACACTATTAACAGGGGATATTTTCATCCTGGCACTGATCTCCCACTTTAGTGTGCTCATTTTTTACTGCTTCCAATTTGGATTTATTCAGTATACTTGTACAAGTAAAGGTTTATGTGAGTTTATGAAAATAATCAACAAGGCCAAAAAAGAATATCCCAAAAAGCAACAGGTTTCCATATGAGAAGATGTCACTGCAAGGCTAAACTGCTGAAATTCATCTCTCTTTTTGCGTCTTTTGCCTACTTAAGGAAAGCCCCCAATCTCATCAACCCCCACCGACCCTTCCTGCCCCAAAACCCACATCTTTTGTTGCCATGGCGACCATGCTTCCAAGGTAACAGCAAGACAGAGAAGCAGTGTGTGAGCAGAGTGACAAATACCTCCAACATGTGTGTTTATCAGCTCTGGAGCTTGTATCTGTACACACAGACAGACAGAGTAACACACACTCATCTTGATTATTGTTTTACTACTGTTGGAGATTTTACAAACACCTAAATGACCATCCATTAACAATCCCACCTTAAAGTTGTAAGTAAAAACCAAACATGTTATTCAAAATAATTAATAGCTCAGTGTGATTCGTTTAGTCTTATAACTTTAATGAAGAGCAAGTATTCTGACAGTAGAAGTACTAAACCACTTCCTACTTGAAAAATGTTGCAACTTGGTGCAACTGTAACACAACCAGCAGAAGAAATTGCTTTTTTGTAATTGCTAACAAAACTGTTATGGTGCTGATATGGAGGACAAATTTTAACATAAACGTAGCGGAAATCAGTGTTGTATAGTAACGAAGTAAAAGTACTTCACTACTTTACTTAAGTATATTTTGGAGTACTTCATACTTTCCT
>JAUZNJ010081945.1:0-23833 GCA_034780135.1 Jordanella pulchra | reverse complement strand
TAGATAGATAGATAGATAGATAGATAGATAGATAGATAGATAGATAGATAGATAGATAGATAGATAGATAGATTGTTAGAGTGATTTGTGATGCAAGATACAGAGGTTTGTACTGCAATTCAAGGGTCAATGGAGGTCAGATGGTGGCGCCTGCGTTCAGCAGCCTTGCTTCTCTCATTGTGCCCCAGTGCAGCTGTGGCTGAGTGAAGCTCACCATCATCAGTGTGTGAGTAACTGAATGCAAAGGGCCTTTGGAGTCTCCTGACATGGAAAGATGCTTTAAAAGTACGGGGGGATAGGAATTATGAACTCTTGTTTGAGCTGAATTAATTTGTTTTTGCAAGAACATCAAAATATAAAATCTTATAAAGTGTACGTGCTTCCGTCGACCTTTGAAGTTTCTCATTAGAAGAGATTAATGGAAACAGCAACATTCAGATCATCTTACTAAAACTCACAGATCTAAGTGTAACATTAACGTATCAAGCTATGCGTTGCCTACAGACATCACTCCATAGATAAAGCAAGTCTAATTCACATTTTATTTTTTTCACAACTTTTTAAAAGTTCGTTAGATTGTTAGATTTCAGATTGACAGCACTTTAGTGGTTGGAATCCAATAAATGGACCACCGCATAACGTTTTTGCACTAACATCTGTGGAACTTTAACAGGATTTATTTATGATTTTAAAACCCTTTATAATCTAGTCAATGGACAAGTTGCATCTGAGTGCTTCTCATCATTTGGGCGAAGTATGGAGAAATCAGACCTATGAACTGTTACTGATGGACCATTTAAATTCACGATGAGGTAACAGCTGCAGACGAACAGGACTTTTTATGTAGACAGTTTAAACGTATTTATTGCCTCGCTCTGAAAGAACAAAAAGTGTAAAGTTGCTTCACTATTTTTTTCTTTATTTAACTCAACTCTGCATGCAAAGTGAGAACCACAGCATGATGTTATTGGGAAATCTATGTTCATGACTTTGGTTAAAAGCTGTGAGAATGATGCACTGTGATAAGATAGCTTCTGATAAAACAAAAAGATGTTTATAGGTTAAAAAACTAATTTTAATTCTATTAGTTCTGCAAAGATAAAACTTTTAACTTGAAAGAAGAAGCGATGATTTAGTCATTGACTCAATTTTTGGGGGGGATTAAATGCAACTGAATGTTTCCTGATGGATCAATGACCACAACAATGAATAAATCATTCTGGTTTTCCACACCAGAGTGAAGTTGACTGAGATATCAAATGTAATGCAGCATTAAAACCAAGAGACGAAGGGAAGTATTGTAGCAAATATTAGGGCCTGATCTGTCTAGGGTTACAGTATAACCCTCATAGCTGGCAGTTACCTCTGTGTCTGGGTTATATTGCTGACAGCAACGTTAAAAGGTCAATAGGTTCCTTTAAGGGACCTTCAAACCCTTTTTTAGAGTGTCTTAATTAAAGGTTCACAATTGTGAATTCATTAAACAGACCAACACTTTTTTTTCCCCTTTTTTTGCTTCATATAAAACATCCGAAACCTTCATTAAGGGTCTTAACCTTCATACTCATGAAAAAATAAATTCAGCATTCTGAACGCCTCAGAGGTTCTTTATCAAATATTAGAGAACAAAGAGTTCTGTGAGGACCGAGGAACGCAGCAGAGGAGTCGAGGAGAACGCTGAAGAGAAGTTTAAAGAACATTAGGATGACAGGTGGAGGGGTAGGAGGAGCTGCAGAGAGCCACAGCTCATGTTTAAGGAGGAAGTTTTTCCAGTTAAGATGAAAACCTGAAAACTGAAATTTACAACTAACATCCCAAGTGGCTGGAAATAAACACTGTGCATCACCATGAAAACTCCCTTCAAACATGCTGCACCATGCAGAGAGCGAAGCAAACAAAAAGCTGTCAAAAGTATCAGTCTACGTATGTCATGCAGCTTGTCTGGTTGATTTTTTTTTTTTTGATTAGCCGGTGTGCTGCTTACCACTCAGTTTCTGTTAACTTTCCGATTTGAAGTATTGTGTTAAAAGAGCTTGATGGAAACAGCAAAATTGAAAAAACACACAATATTTAGCAAAAAATAAAAAAGTTTTTACACCTGGCTTAAGATGTTTTTGTAGTTTTTCATAAATCCGTCAAAGAGGAGAAGGAAACTCTTAGTTTCTGTGTGATTATTTGCTTCACATTACTGATCAGCTGATTCGGTGTCCTGAATGCAGCATTAGAATCACGTTTCTCTCTTGATATCTATGAAGGGCATGAACCATTGCTAATACTTGCTGACATGATGAAAGGACGAAAAAAATCCCCAATTAGAACACATTTACTAAAACATCAGTCCATCACTGATCGGTGACTTCTTTTTTTCTACAGCGGAGTCTATGACGACATCACGCCTCGTTAATTTGCTCCAATGGATGAAAACATGTCTAATTTCAATTTTCTATTTTTTTTTTTATTTTAAAAGTTCACTCAAAATTATTGCTCTGCTTTATTCTGTTAATTAGAGTGACTACCTGTCTCTCACTGTCAGTCTTCGTCAGATCGTCTCCTTCTTGCCTCAAAACTTGCCCCCAGTAGGTTCAGTCATATAAGGCCTTCTCTATTTTGCTTTTAACTTGTTTACCTTCAAAGTGAGTACAATCTTTCATCAAAACCTCTCAATAAACCGCTTTTTAAACACAACAACCTGGCTCAATATCTGATTCCCAGAAGCTTCTAGTGTCATCATTTGCATTTCTGGGGAAAGAAAAACCCCTGAGTCATTTTCTTTTTACAACTCTGCATAATTGGAATTATTAATCAGATAAAATCCCAAACCAAATTTTTGATTATTTTAATAATTATATGAACGAGTTATGACTTTTCATGAAGCTGTATCAGTAGGATTAGAATAGAGTTGATTGGCTCCAACTCGGTGACCGTTCAGGGTGGAGGTGTTCACTTTCCAGTCGTGATCAATAGACTCCTTAGGGAGAACAGAGACAGTAAAGGTGACACTGTTTGCTTTTTGTCATGAGCAGATGCACAAAGATCGACCTAGTGACCTTTAAGAGCAGCTAGCTATCTGATGGTAGGCTGAGCATGTTTCTAGGTGGGTCGCATCACATCCTCCAGGTTTCTCTACACCTGGTGTATAAAGGACCCCAGGGATTCAGAGGGGCCGTCCCGTTCATGAAAAGATAACAAGGAGCTGCAGTCAGATACCTAAAGCTCCTCATGATGCTAAACCAGAGAAGAATTAGAAGCCTGTGGAAAGGAATGAAGGAGGCTTTCATTCAGTTTTTTTGTGTGGTTCCTTGCATCCTCCTTCTGTGGGAGGGAGCTGTCGTCCTATGCTTCACTGTCTCAATAAGGCTTTTGATTCCTTAATTACAGGGGGTCCAAAATAGAAGAACAGGCACCTGCAACTTGAGATGTGAGCCAGTGTGAAAAAAGAAAAAGTTAGTAATGATTTTTCATCTTAGCAGGACCCTGAAGAAGCCCATAAATTAAATATTGGATGATTTTTCAGTGCTTAGATCTTTGTAGCCTTTCTGACACATTAAAACAAAAGGCAGAGGTAGTTGGTAAATAGTTACATTTACTCAGTTACACTTACTTCAGTAGCTATTTAGAAAAACATACATTTATAATATTTTCATGAGTTTTTGCTCCTTTTATTTGAGTAAAATCTTTGGCTACTTTACCCACTGAGTAACCCACAGGAACATTTTAATCTAACGTACCAGACACAGACAAAACATTAAAGTTTTACTAAAATTATTATTTTATTTTTATTATTTGTTGTTCTATTGTTACTTTCTTCTGCTGAGACTTTTATGGCATGATGGTCTAGGTAACATGCAGCAACAAGTAGCTTATGAGATAGTTTACTCTGATCTATCATACATGTGCTGCAAGAAACTGTTTTAGGCCAACATATGTTAAAGAATTTTATTTTTAAAAGTTTTTATTTCTAAGTTCGTTCTATTTTTCTATTAATTACTTATATTCTTTAAAACAGATAAATTTGGACGTAAATTTTTATCAAATACCGTTTTTCTCTTGTTTCATTTCATAAACAGCTACCCTTTACTTTTACTCAAGTAGAAATATGTTCAATTAAATCACCTAAGACAATATTTGAAGATCAAATTTCAAGTATAACACAAATGTTTTTTCAATTATTATTTTTCTTATATTTTAACAAATATTTGTATTTTGATTTCATTTTGTTTATTTATTTTGAATGTCTTGTATTTACAGGGATGCGGAGCCGTCAGACAAATTTCTGTCACTTTAAGTGTCTGATGAAGTTTCTTTTCTATTCTATTCTGTTCTATTCTAATTTTTGATCTATAACATTTAATCCCAGTTAAGGGTCCTCTTTCTTTTAGCACTGTCTTGTATTTAGTCCCATAACCATCCTCCCTTCACCACAGCATGATGCTGCCACCACCATGTTTCCCCACGTTTTTTTCTTAACCAACCAGAGCACATCATCTACATTATTGCGGTGTCCCCTTCATGGCCTGTGTCAGTTATGTCTTTATTCTTGCTACTGTTAAACAATGCACATTAGATTATGAGGACAGATTCAAACTCCAGAGCTGTAAAAAGCTGCTGCTCCTCCAGAGTTGTCTGCTTTTTTTGGTCATATTTCTGCTTTCCAGCCTGAAACCTGAGGCGATGCAGGTTTGCAGTCAATCCTAAGGGTAATTTGAGTTGTTTTAGGGAATCAGTGCAAAGCAACTGAATAAATGAATAAATATTTATTCTTTTCTTTTTTTTTTAAACTTCTAAAAATGATATATTTTTCTTCAATCTATAATGCTATGTGCTGGGGCATGAATGTATAACAGAAAATGTTTAAAAGTTTTAAAGGGGTGTGAATACTTTAACAAAGTGTATTAAACACACTGCAGAGAGACCTCAAATAAAAGGCCTGAGTGGTTGATTAATTTCTATTCTGCAAACAGACATCAACATCTCCAAAAGACTTATAGTTTATTATTCAACATCAACATTCACTACATCATTTTATGACTTCAAGCATTGAAACCTGATATCTTTAACACTTCAAGAGCACAAGTAAACTTGATTGATCATAAACAGTTTCAAGCTTCATATGCTTTATAGGTTTGCATTCTATATAAATTTTGAAATACATAAATAACGGTAACATGTGCATCTCATCTCATGATGCACATTCAGTAGATAAATACATGTGTAAAATAACACAATATAGAAATATAACTGGATTTGTTCTGAAACAACAGAAAATACAGATTCCTTCCTCATAGTAACAGTTCTTTCTGCTAAATTGCACATAAACCCTCTCCAGAATACATGGCAAGTTCCCCTGAAAATAAAACACAACAACAGAGAGCTGAGCAGGCTGTGATTCACTCTCTATCAATGCTAACCATGGAAACTTTATGGTCTTACAAAATAGGTTTTTCTATTCAAGCACTTGTTTGGAAAAAGTTAAGTAAGCTATGAAACCTGCAGCCATGTAGCTTATGTCAAAACACCGGGTATATCACAGCATGCAGTGACATGCTCTTCATATAACGATGTGCATAAAACAGTAAAAAAAAAAGAAAAAGGAAATAAAGGCTTGGTTGTGTCCCAGTGATTGCTCCCTCTCTGAAAGTGAGCTGGTTCTGTCTTCCTGACCACCTGCTTGGATGGAAACATCCACCTCTTGTCCACAGGTGGCGCTGAGAGTAGAGCAGGTTTATTGTTGGACTTTCATTCAGTTTTCAGGGTATCTGTTGAGCTCTTCCAGTACTTGTACGTCCAAAAACAAAGCTGCTCTGAGGCCTGAGCCGGGCTGTAATCTGCTGCAATTTGAGAGAAAGTCAACCTGCATATACTCCTTTAACCTCTGGCTCTGATTTATGACTCGGTTCTGCTATCTATAACTCCACGCTTCCATGCTCCATTAATACCAAGACATCATGTGCCAAGTCATGTGGCTGACATTAGCGCTCACTGGCCCTCAAAATATTGGCAACTCACTCTGGTATTAACAGATACTAAATTTACCTGACATTGGACAAGGTGGATGAGATCTCCTGAAAACTAAAGATGTGTGATGAACATGTTTGTGTTCATGGTTCGCAGTGTGAAGTGGTAGAAAAATAAGAGACCAATGGACTGTTTTGGTGTAGAGTCTGATTGCTCACGTTGAGTGCCCACTAACTTCATTTATGGCACATTCGTAAGACTTAAATAGGAAATACTACTTCATTACACATGCATGGATGCTGATCGAACCCCTTACATCACCTTTCCTAAGGCGTTTCTCAAACGCCTCTGTCATCTGTGTCATAAGGGGGGGAGGGATCCCTGCACTACGACGTGGTCCGCTGTCTTCACAAACATGTCAGAGTTACATCAGAAACAGGAGTTCCAGCCGAGGATCGCAGTGCAGCGCGGGATGAATCCGGTTCAGTTGGGTTGGGACAGGCCCAGCGCCGTCACTAGGGCTGCAGCGAAGACGGTCCAGCTGGCCAGGAGCACGGCTCCTCCTGAGCGGTAAACCTTCCGGCCGTTCAGGGGCTGAACAGGCCGGAAGTTGTCCACCATCGGCTTCCCGTCATGGAACTGGATCTTGGAGAATGCTTTCAGCTGCAGGACAGGATTAGAGCGAATGTTAGACAGCAGAGCGGGTGCAGAGTCGAGGTTAGGGTGCAGAGCCGTGTTCTTAAGCACCGTCTATTTCTCTAA
Organism: Jordanella pulchra; assembly: GCA_034780135.1. Lineage (NCBI taxonomy): Eukaryota > Metazoa > Chordata > Actinopteri > Cyprinodontiformes > Cyprinodontidae > Jordanella > Jordanella pulchra. Next base: position 17,116 of record JAUZNJ010081945.1, on the reverse strand, counting down.
CCTGCTCCTTGCTCAAAGGGATGGGGTTCTCAAACACGGTCCAAACCACAGCCTCCGTACACCCCGGGGTGGTGAGGGAACCCTTGTAACGGTAGAATGAGGTCAGGTTGTGCTCAGGGAGGATCAGCTGTGCCAGAGAGATGGGGGGCAGAGAGGTGTTGCTGCCTGAAAACACAAATACCACCCCGTGAGCTGGACAGCTACAAACATGGGATGGCGGGCAGAACTTCAGCACCTACTTGTTGCTTTGACGCTTTGCAGCATATTGATGATGGAGTCATACTTCTTATTTGTACTCTTGGACTCCTTAAAAAAAAAAAAAAAACGTTGGTGAAAGTCCTCTTTATTAAATTAATAAACAAACGGTACAACTGGATTTAGAAAACATTTACCTCATAGAAAAACCCAAGAACTGCCACACCTTTGTTATCTCTCAGCGCAGTTGTCAGATCGCTATACTGGCTCTTCATGTGAACGATGTGCAACTGGAAGAGAAATTCTAGTTAAACGAGCTGCTGTCAATGTAGAGCTGACTTCTGACTAAAACCAGAGAGTCTAGCGGCTGTTTGCGATGATCATCTACCTCCATGGGGTATTGCTCCCCGTCGATCGTGTGCTCGGAGCCCAGCCGCCCATCTTTCCCCCAGTGCAGATGGAACTGCACGGCCTTGTATGTGTCCTCTAGGCCTCCGCCCGAGATGGTTGCTCTGTGAGTAATTTCAACCTGGACTGGAATGAAAATGATGTGGGAACAAAGGGCTCACACAACTGCTTCAAAGCCTTCAGAGGTCATTTGATGTTGAGCTCACCTGAGTGGCCGTTGTTTTTGATGGAACTCCTGAAGGTCTGCTGATAGTTTTCGAACTGAAGCGGCGTCAGTGTCTCATCTTTCACCGTCTTTCTGGTGACAATATTGATAGGTGACTGTAACTTTCCCCCACAGTCCTGGTTGGCATGGTTCCACTTTTCTGGTGCTGAAAGATGAAAACCACCAGTCAACTGATTATTTTTTAACTCAGAGCAGATGTCAGTTAGGTTCTATATATCGTTTTTTTTCCAGAAACATCTGATTTGGAGTACCACAGGGATCAACCACTGGTCCTCTACTCTTTTCTGTATAATAAGCAATAAATTGGTTTGGCTTTTGTTGTCAAGTTTTCCAGAAACATGCTTAATTGGGCAAAAGATGTATAGATTATTATAAAAAATAAATCATTATCGGTTTGGTTTACAATAATTTGTTTGCTTTTCTTTAATCAGCATCATCTTTAAACATTTATCAAGTTTAACTTGGATGATTTTGTTTTTATTTTTTAGTTTGTGAGATTTCTGTACTTCAAACTCAGTGTAAACTATCTTAACGCAAAAAAATCCTAAAACAACTGCATTTAATAATGAAAAAGATCAGTTTTATCATCTTTTTAAATACATAGAAGACAGCTTCCTTTTAAGTAACTTTCACTTCTCTTGTATAAGTGTTAAGCCCCATAATCTTAAGAAAAAAACATCTCAGAAAATATATAATTAAACATTTGTTAAAATAGTTACATAAAGTCATTGCTTCTGTTCACCAGTTGGAAAAACTCACCATTGCACTGATTTTCGCAGGTAAACTGGCTCTGGTAGCACCAATCTGAAACAGAAAGATTCATTTAATGAGAAAACGTTTGCATTCAGCCTGAGCGTCAGTCGTGTTCACCTCTGACTGACACCAACAAGCTGCAGCTTCCTGTCTGACCAGAATAGGATGTTTTCTGTTGCTTTATCTTCTGGCAGCAGTTCAGGAAAACTTTGTGCACATGTACAAATACAGCCTTGGATAATCAGTTTATTTTTATTTCTATTCTGCAAAAAGAAAAAGAAAAAACATTGTTTCAATGGTCAGATTCTCCTATTATTTATCCTTAGAGAAAAAAGGAAAAAGAGCGCCTCCTTTTACCCAGGAATTGTGATCCTCCTCACCAAAAGCTGCTGCTGATGCGTTATCTTTCCGAGTTATCAGAATAAACAGTCAAACTTTCTCATGAGTAAAGCTCCCCTCCCGTGTTGTTCAGGCTGTTTATTAATATTTTACAAACCGTTTGTATTTTTTCCTCTTTACTCGAAGACACATTTACAAACGTACAAATCAAATATTTATATTAAAAGAAATATACATAAGATTGAAGGAGTATGGAGAGACTTCTGTGTGTTTGTTTGAACTCCACCATTGGTTTTATTTATTATTCTTTCCCTATCTGACCTTTTTACATGTATACAGGCCCTGGTGGGCGAACAAAACATCTTGCAAACCCAGAAATTTCTAATTACTCTGCATCTCGTCACCGTGGCTGCTAAGCAGATTAAAGGGCTGTAATTAATCCCCAACACTTTGGCCTGTGGGCTCCAACAGGTAAATGTGAGAACACCGCAGCTGTGTGAAGTCTTCAATGACGAGTCAACTGCTATGCAGAGCCGGTGTCGAAGACCTCATGATCTTAGAGATGGATGCTGTTTATAGAACAAATGACTTGCCTTAAAAAGAAAGTCATTTCACACATGATAATGTCTGTGCAGTCCCTTTAGATGGACCCAATAACTCTTGGTTTGAAGCGTCATTTAATCCCATTTGTGCAATGCACCCTCACCATGATGCTACCAACACCATGCTTAACAGCTGATGCAATGTTCTGTGGGCTTGAAAGCTGCACGTTGACTTGAATCACCGTCATTGTCTCATCTGACCACCAGCCAACCTTTTATTACACAGTATCTTCTCAGTCAATCTTGATTTTTATCATCACTTCACTGTGGACACAAGCACTGGTGTATCATCCAGCTCATTATAGGCGTAAGACATAGAGCTTTTTTTCCTTTGAACTATTTAGCTTCACCTGAGGGGAAAAATTCAGGTCCAAGCATCACCAATGGAGCTCATGTATTAAAATTGGAAACTTTCAGGAGTATAGAAGAGTTAATGGTTGGAGGGGTCATGGTGAAGCTTTTGAGCCTAACAAAAGTGGACCAGCTGTCTAGTTTGGTGCAGAGGAAGAGTTATGATGCTTTTGGTACTAAAGTTCTGCACATATTGGATTGAAATAGAACAGTGGAGGACCAGCAACAGCTTAAACACAGCTGGGTTCTCTCAACAGCAAAGCTCTTCCAAATTGATGAAGCTTTTATAGAGACCACAGTCTCAGTCATGGTATAAATGCTGGTTAATGCAAAAACAAGAATAAAAAACAAAATGCTAACTTACATTAAAATAAACTTGAATAATATGAAAATCAAGTATGATTTTGAACACTTGTGGACCACACTAAAGGACCATTCAGATTTTCCTTTTTTAAGCTGCAAATGACAGTGGGGAAAAAAGTGCATAATGTTTCGATCTTTAACTGGAGTCATGAGTACTCATGTTTTCTAGTTTTTCATTCTTTACTTCTACAGTACTTCTTTTTCTAAACACCCATTTTACAGGAAATCTACTTTTGAAGAAGTAGTATTACACACTGCTATTACCAATTGTGCTTAAGCAATTTCCGAAGTACCCTAGAAACTTCTCCATTACAAAGTGGTTTTTTTTACCACTTGCACTGTGGTCGTCTTAAGCCAATCAGGGGTCAATCCGCATGGTGACCACTCGGTCTTCTGTTCTTACTGCAAAGCGGCTTTGAGTGGATCTGCCACTGATCAGAAGGGCAGCACTGGATCCAGTGGTGTCTCCAGGTGGCAGCAAATGACCAAACCTGTAAATTTGCTGCTCCAGTTACAAAGGGTCATGCTTTTACTAACGGAGACTCTATTGATTTCATTTTGTATATGTCCTTCACAGACTCTTGAATCAGATAAATAGCCAAGAGACAAACTTTGGAATAGCTACTGAGATCTGGAGATCCGACAGGAGAATCTGCTGAACAGACAACCGTTAGTCTGGAAGTCCTGAAATGTTCCCTTTTTTGGAAGGATGCAAGAAGAAAGTGACTGTTGAATAAAACTAGTTAGGGTAGGGTTATTCAGCAGAAAGAATAAAATATTCTGGTTAAAGGAGACCAGAGTTACAGATTCTTTTTTTCTAAATGCGAAACACTGGAGGGGAAAACTAACAATGGCTGAACTTGGCATTATCTCACTGAGACACGGTAGTGGCACCATCATTCTCTGGAGATTCTATGATTGATCAAAAACTTCAAGACGTTTTTGGTCAATCATTGTTGATCTACTGTCGATTCAACATAAATGTAAAAATGAATAAATAATCTTATTTTGATTATGGAAGCGTTTTAATTTCAGAGCAGTGTTAGGCTGCAGCTGTGGACCGGAACAGAGTTAGTACCGAGGTTACGTTTTCATCGGCGCTTGTTTCTTTTCAAAATAACTTAAAATGTCGGATTTTGCTCAGACTTTCACAGAAGGGGTGTATTTTAACTATTGACACTTTTCGCCCGACACTTTTCACATCATTTTGAAAACAGACAAACAAACAAACAAACATACAACCTACTTGGCGGAGGTCTGCGCTCTCCGAGTACTTTTATAGTTATTACGATAATTGGATTAGAATTTTAGGTCCACGTTGTAAATCTCTATTTAGTTGGTTCTAAAAAGTCTTTTTTCATGGTGTGAATAGAGGAGATGAAAGGTCTAAAAACTGATGATGTAGCACGACTATAATAAAGATCACTCTAGTTCCAATCCCATCATATATTGTTCAGCTAAATCAGGTGATAGGATCAGTGATTGAAGACTAAATGGCGCCAATGATTGTTTATAGTGATCGTTTAATATAGGCCTAAAGCAGCTTTTATCGCTGAGACTTAAGTGCTCGATACAATTCAGATAGTCTACTTAAATTTCTTTATTCATCTTAGATTAAACAAATTTTAATCGCAATAGTTTTCATTTGTTCCACTGCACCTGTGTGTGTTTGAGTGGCTCCTCGTTTAAATGTCTTGTCTTCAATGGTATGCATTCAGTTTTTATAAAAAATAATCTTAAAGAAGGAGCAGGCAAGTTTCAATCAGTCCCATTTTTATTCATTTATTCGTGCATGTGCGATTCTCCTTCCGTGGACACCTTTAAAGGCGTTATCTTATTAAAAGTCTATTTCTTTAAACACTTGGCCCAATTTGGCCATTTTTAAGATAACATCTAAAACTTTGGTCATGTTGGCGCATTTTTATAACCGGAAAAATGACACGTAATGTCTAAAGCGATGCGCCTTTTAGGGGATCACACCGAACATGTGGGCTAATTAGGTCCTTAATGACCCTCAGCTCTTTCTTCTTTTAATCTTGATCGCACAGACAAGATGGTTTTTGAAAAAATGGTTTGTTCTTCCTGCGCAATTATGTCGTTCATTATCTAGAACCATCTGCGCCAAATCTGATGGTTCTGATTGAACGCCACTCGCTATAAAAAAAAAAAAAAGAGAGAGAAATTTAAATTTTTCTATCTGCCAAAGAGCCTCTTACCATCCACCGCTGTTAACATGGAGACACGGTCGTTGCGCGTGATGCGGGTCTATGCGGCAAAAACCCGTCCTGGTTCTGTGCGGAACCGAGCAGGTGCGCAACCCCAGAGCGGAGGGTTTCCAAAGCGCTCAGCGGCTCCGAGGGAATTACAGTCTGCGTCTCCGCCTCGGCTGAGGTGTGTGCGTGTGTGTGTGTGTGTGTGTGTGTGGGGGTGGGGGATTGCAGGGACCCCTCCACTGCCCTCCCAGGCAGCTCACAGTCACTTCTGGACGCGATAAGGTGTGAATGTTGGACGCGCGTCGGAGAGCAGCGGAGCCTCGTCCTGAGTGATGGACAGGGCAGGTGCGTCTGGGTCTTTTAATATGAGCCCCCAGCTCCGCAGACGTCACACTTGTTTTTAATTTATTTTTATCATCGTATTCCTTCTTTTTTGTTTGAATAAGAAAATATTTAGGCTTGGAACCAAATAAACTTAGTCCTTCTGCCATACAAACGGATGATATAATCCCTGTGTTCTGCTACCGGGGAGATTTTTGATGGGTTTTAGCATTAAAAAAAATGTGTATTATTGACACACTCTCCCCCCCCCCAAAAAAAAGAAAAGAAAAAAATGTATCACTTATGCAAACATTCATTCAGACAACTTGATTTGACCCATTGAGGTTCTTCCTGCATGAATGAATAAAATCAGGTGTTTTCCAGTAATGACCTACCTCCTGATCCGGTGCAGAGCGTCCAGAAAGATGCCAGGAAGGCGGGCAGGATCAGCAGCTGCTGCATGTTGGAGCGACTGTGAATAAACCGAGAGAAGGCGACACAATGACTTGATTCCCTCCAATGTGATCGCATTCCTCCGGTGGGGGTCCTTATACTTATCTATCACCATACACCCAAAAGAAAGGAACAAGGCTTGGCCCCTCCCACTTTTTAGGGCATCGATTCTCTGCAGTAATGACAACCTCAGCGACAGGGGCCCCATCAATGGGCTCCCATTGAGAGGCGGGGGGGGCGGAAGAACATCAACTCTGTCATGCTGATGAAGGCAAACGGCTTCGTGATGATATGCGAGATCAGATCAGACTTCTACAAGAATATTTGACATTTTTTAGTCTGAAGATAAAGGATGTTTCAGAAAAGTTGTTCAAATCTAAAATACCTGAGTGGAGGTACTTTTCAATGAGCCACAACTGACATAGGATCATTCATAGATGCATTATTTACACCAAGGGGTACGACTGATAAGATTTAACAGCTAGTAAATTAGCCAATGAATGTTAAAAATCAGTTAATATACAAGCCTTTATAGTAGCTGACATTTGATATAGTTATAACCCTAAATCCTGCTGGTTTTTGCTTTGGACTGACTCTGATTTAGTATCAGATGTTTGCGTCACTATCAGCTCAGCTGGTGTTAAAGGCTCCAAACACAGTCGGATTTCTAAAGAACATTCTGTACAGAAACTAGCAATGTTCTCATATAGAACAGGGGCATTTAAAAAAAAAATAGCTTTAGAAAATGTTAAAAGGGGGGAGTGAGACGAATTCCCTTCTGATCCATTACAGCCATGACTTGACTGAAAATTTTCACCTGGATGAAGACGTTTCATCGATGCGATTCTCATTTCAAACCTGTGACCAAATCCACTCGCATGATGGCCTCATTGAAAAACTTCCAAAAGTGCTAACGACCCAAATGAGTCACAGGATGAGTGAATGGATGGGCAGCAACCTTAACAGCCCTGTTAGCCGAGCTGCTCTTTGTTTGCTTCCTTAAAATTTTCCAAAATGGTCAAACATTCAAGAAATCTTTAAATCACCTTTTAAGGTTATATTTTTAAAACTTAAGCTCATCATTGATAGAAGGATTCTGTAAAGCTCCTCTGGTGGAGACCCCTTACAGTTTGTGTATGGATTTAACCAGCTCTGCTTGCATACCTTTAAAAAAATGCGTTTATAAAATGAACAGATCCAGAATAAAAACAAGGGATATTTTTAGGCCTAGATGAACCAACCTGCACCTGGTCTCATTAGAAAATGCAGGTAGTGCAAAGGGTTGCAAAAATCTCAGCACTCCATCTGATTTTTTATTTTTTTTTTTTTTAAAAGAAGCCAAAGCTGTCACCTTCATTTTCACTCACCTTGTGGAAACCTAGATTAACATCAGTCTGAATTATTGAACACCCAGGCGTTGGTTTTTGTCACACTTTAAAAGAAGAAAAAAATCCACTTAGCATGAATAGCTGGAACAAAGAAGGAAACGCTGAGGAAGACTTGACCTCAAGTATTTTAAATTAATCTCCTTTGGTGGCATGGAAACCTATTTAAACGTCATCAAAACTTCACAGATCTAGATTCTACTTTCCTCATAGGCCCTAAAAGGAAATGACTATCAAAGGAGGAAACTAGTCACTCAATACCAGAGAAAGGAGGGAAATTAAGAAAGGTCTTACAGTAAATTCATCAACAACTCCTGAATTGGTTGGCTGAAGACACTGAGCTTGTTGCAGAGGGAACTTGCTAGTGAATAAATGCCATCTGGTGGAGAAACCAAGAAATATCCTAGGCCTGGAGGCTCAGTGAGCTGCAAACCTTTAGATGCGTCTCTGCTTTAACACACCTGACTCCAATGTGAGCTCATTAACAGAGCTTTGCACAGCAGGATTGTAGCTACTGAGGTAGTTTATGCATTTGAATCAGGTGTGTTTGGTAAGGGACACATCTGAAGCTTGGAAGCGGGAAGAAATACACATAGGAAGTCATAGGAAAATGGATGCAGCCAAACATGGGGTGGTGGTGTCACTGCGAAACACTCAATAATGGGGGAGAGTTCACCTTCCATTGGGTATAATATAGAGGACAGATTAGATTAAATCAAGCTGTAATGATTACTTACTCTTAATTCAGTTTTTCTCAGGTTTAAATAGTTTGCAAAAAAAATATCGAAAAAATGTGAAGTCTTCCGACGTGCAAACTGGTAGAGGAATACTGTTAGTAAAATGTACGATGAACTTTTCAAGATTCTCCTAAAAGAAAAAAATATATATTTTTATCCTTTTATTTTTTTTTAATTATCTACACCGCTTTGTGTTAGTCAGTTAAACAAAAACGAGTTAAAATCGATTAAAATTTATTCCTTAAAAGGCTCATAACTAAAATTGATCAAAGTGTTTCACCTCATTAAACACCAGTAGAAACTTTACATATCAAAGTGATCCAGTTCTATTCATGTGCCAAAGGTCGGGGTGAAGAAGCAGGTTTTGAACAGTTCTGGTTCTGATAGATATCATTTCCACTGATGGTCATTAACCCTGTTTTTAAGTCTTAAGTCTTATTTCTGGCCGTTGCCATGGTTTTAACCAGTGATGATTTTATTTTTTTATTTAGCAGCTGAGGTATAAGGGTCTGTGTATCTTTGGTCCTTTGATTTTCCTTTTAGAAAGAGGAAAAAAAAACAAGAAGACTATATTTAATTGTTGTTCTAAAATACAAAAACTGAATTAAATTCTCCCTTTTTGTGTCAAAACTGCAGGAATGAAGCTTCAAAAGTAGATATTTTTTAATTTCTGTTGTTTTAAAGTACATCCATTTTAAAGAGAAACATACCTTAAAATATTTTTTTTCTTTGGATAAAGGTCACTTTATTTTCAGAGGTGGGAAGTAGCTAGTTACATTTACTTGAGTAAAATAAAAAAATAAAAATAAAAAAAAATAGTTTTAGTGTGCCGTACTTCCTTTACTCAAGTATTATTCTGGTAAATCTTTGCTACTCCTGCTTGAGTAAAATCTTTGACTCCTCTCTCCTCTGTGAGTAATTAAAAATATTTCAAGATCAGGTAAACATGCAGTAAAAGGTCAATATTATCAGTGGAAGTCCTACAATATATAGAGTTCTCACAGTAAGGATTGTTTTTCTAAGTTAGTTTTATGTGTGAAAAAAAAAATGGTAAAGCATTTCTTCTGCACAAATTTTATTTATATTCCTGACATTTATTTGTATTCTTTATGCATTTGAGTCTTTAAAATACAAGATTTTGCACAAAGTCTGCCTGCATCATTTATAAACATTAAATCAGATGTTAGTATCCAATTATTACTCTGTACTCAAGTAGCCTTTTAATAAAATATTTCTTTAATTTTACTTGAGTAATTTCTTGGATGAATGCTTTTTAGTCTTGAGTAAAAAGAAAATGTTAAAGTAGTCCTATTCTCACTCAAGTACAGTTTTTGGATACTTGACTCGCCTGTTAATATTATGAGGGTGTCATTTCTTTTTTTTTAAAAGGCAAAACAAGCTGTTATCTGCTAAAGCTCAACAAAGATTAAGTGGAAGAGCAAGAAGATATTCTGTAGGAAATATGAGATTAACCGATTAAATGATCTGTACTTGTTTAGAACCGGACCAGAACACTTCTTAGTACAATAATAATAACCCATTGAGACACACATTCAAATGCTGGTCCTGGTCAGCTACGTTGTAGCCACAGCTACTGTGGGGCATGCTGGCAAAAACAAGGCTGCCATCAAATCTGCACCAAATAAAGTATTGGCTTGACAAAACTTGAAAAGGTTTGAGCAACAGCTCAAAGCAAACTCCCACCTCCTGAGCAACAACACTGCAAAATGTTTCTACTTTCTTGGAGAACATCTTTTACCCTCTAGCTTATATTTGCACTCTGTCAAATTTGAACTCTTGTGGCATAAGAGACAATACCCCAGGGGTCTCTGTAAAATAAAAAAGGCACCTTTGTTGCTCCTGATTCAAATTCATTTAAGTTGTTTTTCAGAATTGAAAATGAAACTAAAAATACTTCCTAAATTTAACCCAAATTTCACAAGTTAATTCTATTGTTTGTATTTTTACAGAAAAGATATAACCACTTCTATTTGGATTTTTTCTTTTATGTTGGTGTCCATTTTCAAAACAAACATCAAGATGACCTGACCTATAATTTCAGACTCTGTGTTTAGGTCACTGCAGCATTCAGCCGTTCTCTTCTCCCTTTCATCACTGACATTGTTAAACCTCTGGACATGCTAAACTGCTGAAAGATGTGCTTCACACTCTCAGCTCAGGATCTGTCCCTGATTGTTTTTAAGCATGTCAAACAAAGACCCTTTCCTAAAAAAGAAAAAGAACAAAAAAACATCTTGATGCAAATATTCCATCTACCTTTGGACCCGTTTCTAGTTAGCATTTCATTTCCAAGGTCCTTAAGAAAAATGTTATTCATTTCTTTTTCTTAAGAGAGCAACTTTTCTAGAGAAATTCCAGTGTTGCTTCAGGTCTCGACACAAGTCTGCACTGCTAAACGTCCACAATAACAGCGCTCTGTCGTCTCAGCTGGAGTCTGCATATAAAAACGTACATGGAAAATCTAAACAAAAATGTTTTAATTATTTCACTAAATTTGTATACATGTGTATATATTTAATTAAAAACTATATTTTTTGCCTTTAAGTACTTGCCAAATTAAAATGAAAAAGCTTAATTTAAAAAATGAATAGAAATGTAAATATATTACAAATTTGTGAAATTTATAACCATCAGTGATAATATACAAGGTTAGGGACCAGTTGTAACGGAAACAAGAGCTTACCAAGGTTCCTCAGTCCACACTGAATGTAACCGGTGCTGGGGGGAATGCACATGCTATCTGTGCGTAATACAAAGGGTTTGTTGCATATTTGCAACAATAGGCATCAAAGGGTGAATTTGCAGCCCCATGGAATAAAGGAGTCAGTGATTTGCAACAGGAAATGATAGTTCATAGGATGGTTTATTTGAACTCATTGGATTTCAGTTTTACAGTGCATTTTCTTTACAACAATTATTAGGTAACAGGTTTTAGTCACCACTACTGATCAGATAACAGTTTGTTACATTTTTGATCTCAGCTTGAAAAATTTAGACTTTATCGATATCGTGCAAAAAGAAAAAGAAAAAAAAGAAAAAACACAAAAAAAAAAAACATCCCAAGCATTACACAATGGTTGAGGTTTACTAATTCAGTTATATCCCATCGCTGTCTGTTTCTAACTCAATTTGTTAATATCAATTTGAATCAGTGTTACTGAGCAGCTAAATATTTGCACCAATAAATCAAACACAGACGTGGCCGATTAGAAACCTGCTGCTGTCCAGACAAAAGAAAAAAAAGTAGACAAAACCAAATATGGCACTATTGATTCAAGAAACAACCAGTAGACACAAAACACGTTTTTTAAGGGAGGATCGGGGGGGGATGTGGCCAACATCCCCACCAGAACAAAAGAAAATCTGAGTATTCTGTTCAGTCTTCTGCCAGTTCACAATATGACAGACATCAAGCTTCATGAGATGTTCAGACTAGAGTCTCAGCTCAAACCTTTAGAGAAACGTCGCCGAAAGCCACCAGCACCTTTTAAAAAATCTCCGATCCCGACTCCTCCTGCTCTCCTCTCAGCAACCGCTTCACGAAAACAAGCAGCCGTCTTCATCAGCGGAGCGAAGCGTCGACGGAACCACCGTGTGTACAGAGGTCTAAGCGTATGTTGCAGCAAAGGACATTTAAATGACTCCAGCGAGGGTAAAAGATCCATCCAGTCTTCCCAGCACACTTTTACATTCTGGCTCTAAACGAATAAGATGCATTTAGCAAAGTAAACAGCAGATTTCTCCCTTATGCTTAAGTTTGGTCTCCCTCAAATACACAACAGCTAGTAGTGCACAAAATAAAAATACAAAATTAGACTTTTAAATACTGTAGCAGCATTTCTTTTTTTTTCCTGTTTCAAAGTTGCCTCAGTGGTGCGTGGAGGAGGTACAGTCCCCGACACATGAAGGCGGAGCGATTGTCCTTTTGAAGAGCGAGACAGAGTCTGCCTTAATGGTGCCGCTGTTCTTTCAGGACAAAAGGTGGGTGGAAAGAGACGGCGTCAGAGGACTGGGCCTCGTGGGGGCAGCAGGACGCTGCGGCACCCCAGCCTGAAAAACATCTAAACAGCATCATCTCCACCTCCGCTAACCGGCTTCATCCCATCACCTTCTAGTCTCAAGTGCATCCATGTTTCCCCACAAAGAAAACGTCTCCTCCTCGACGCACACCAAACCCCCTCGCAGCCAAAACGACGGCATGTCGAGGTTGCCAACGGGTCGCTCTGCTCGTCAGTCGGAAACGAGCAGGACAGAGCAGAGGTGGGCCGCGCGTCGCCGCGCATCTCTCAGCTGGACGCTGTGGCAATGGCCTTCTTCAGCTGCTGGCTGCGGATCTCGCGGGTGCGGGACTCCAGGAGCAGGTCGTGGCAGGTGTTGCACACCAACACCGGGTCGTACAGCTGCTGGTCCGGGATGGGCAGCTTCAGGTGACAACAGTCTTTACAGAAGACGTTACCACAGTTCCTGCACAAAAAAAAAAAAAAAAAAACACAAAACCAAACAAAAAAGGACTTTTATTTTCACTTCCATTTCAAGCAGTGAAGCGACTTTTTTAAAATGTTAATTTTTTATCTGCATGTTTCCCCTTTAAGTGAATCATTTATAGACACACTTTCCCTAAAAGAACTGCAGTGATTTAAAAAATGTTTGTATTGCTCTAAACAATTAGAATCTAAACTCTTGCAAAGACTCATTGGACTTTGACTAGGCCAATATGACACATGGATATATAGAAGAAGAATCCAGCAGTTTCACTGTGAAGAAGCTCGTTTTGTGCCCCGAGTCAAATCTTTTAATGTTTACCTCAGAAAACTAGGGTTTGGTCTAAACTGATAACGCTCCTTATTCCACGTTTTGCATCTTGTTTTAATATAGAGCAGTGGTTTTCAAAGTGAGGCCACTAGGGGGAGCTAGTGGGGCTCACAAAAAATGGGAGAAAAAAATGGCAATTTTTTATGTATCGTCATAAAATCATTTTTTTATGTTGTAATAAAATCTAACTTGTAATAGTAAAACATGTTAACATGAAAACTGAACTTTAAGGCTCTCCTCACCGTCTCACCATCTATAAAAGGATCCCTTCATGGTTTTTTCTCTTTTACAACAGCCTACTTGCGTGATTCGGGTTTTTCCCGACTTCAAATGTGCTCAAAACAACACGAACGTGTTCAGTTACATGCATGTGGCAACGACAGACATCAGGACCTGCCCTTATGGGTACTAATCCCACATTCTGAGGTTGTAGATCTATACTAGTAATTTATGTTTATGACCTATTTTTGAAAAAGTTGTTACTTTCTTACTTGCATCAGTAACTTCTAAACTTTTATTTTTACAGATTAAACATCCAGAGTAATGTATATATGAGTTGATAGCAAGGGACAAAAGCAAACCTTAAATACCTTCATGTTTATTGACTGACTTTTACACAGAAACTAACTCTGTTTATTTTTAGTTTGGTATCTTGAAGGAATGTAGATCCAGTGGCTCTTTGAAGGGATATCAGAGTAAAAAATATTACTAAAAATAAAATTATATTTTATGAGGAAATGAATGTAAAGTCCCACCTGCAGTGGTGACGCCTCTTGGCTATCCAGAACTCACAGTCACAGTTGAAGCAATGCGAAGCCATGTGGTCGGGGACCCACCTGGTGACCTACAGACAGACAGGACAGCGGGGGGGTTATCAAGAGGTAAGGGAGGGGGACAGAAGCTGTACTTGTGGATGAGCGATGCTAACCTCTGTGTCCTTGGGTTCAACTCTATCCCAGCTGCCCTCAGACAGGCGGTCCTCGCTGTGAGTGGACAGAGAGTCCTCCTCGTTGCTGTTGTCCGACTCCCGCAGACACGTCTGAACCACAGTGGATTTTAGAGGACAAATGGTGACAGAAAATATTTAGAGGACGGGGATAAATGTTAGGAAAAAACTGCAGACAGAACAGGACGAGGCGGTTTTGTCCAAGGCGTTTTAAAACTCACAATGTCATCCTCGTAGTCGATGTCTGGCTCGGAGGGCGGGCTGCTGAACTGTTTACTCTCCAGCCTCATCTGCAGCTGACGCACCTGCTGCCGCAGCACCTCCACCTCCTGCTTGTAGCCGGCCTCAATCTGCCGCAGCCTCTGCTGCACGGCGTCAAGCGGCACCGGCAGGCCGTCGTCGTCCAGGTACGCTGGGGTCTGGGGCGGGGGAGGAGAGCTGGCGGTTGAAGGTGAAGAATACGACGCCGGTAGGAGCTGGTGGCCCGCCAGCGAGTAGCTGCTGAGAGCGGGGCCGTAGAGGCCGATGTGGGCTAAGCTCCGAGCCGCAGACGGACATCCAGCCTGCGCCGAAAAACAGAGAGCCTCCCTCCGGCAGCACTGTGACCCAGTGGCGGCGGCGAAGCCCTGTGAGCGGAGGAGTTTACCTGCTAGCCGCCGGCTCTGGTAGCTGCCGGGGTGCAGGGCTCGGATGACTGCAGAGTGGCTGGAGTTGGACTGGACCAGACCCTGGACGCTGTCCCACGGAGAGCCCAGCAGAGGCAGGTCTGACAGCTGGGCCTGGGAGGCGGGATGGCGAGGAGACGGCGAGTCCACAGCCGCTGCATCCGTCACCATCCTCCCTTTTCCCTTCACCAAATCTGTCCTTAGGCTCTCACTCTCTTTCTGAGGCTGATCCTCGTCGCTGAAATGGCTCTGAGGGAGATGCTGGGGTAACGGAGAAGGCGAGGCGGGGGGGAGTTCTCCTTCATCTGTGAGGGTCTCAGTGGAGTCCTCCATGCTCGCCGTCTGCTGTTTCAAAGCCAGCAGGGGGGCAGGCTGCGGGGGCCCGTTGGTTTGGCCCTCAGCGTGCCCATTGGTCACTAAAGTGGAGGTGTGGGCTGCAGGTGGACTCGTTTTGCAGGGGAGGGGTAAGCAAGGCTCAGATTTATGGGTGGGTGAGGAGGGTTTAGAAGTTCTACTTGGACTCTCATCTCCATAAGGAGGTGATGGGAGAGGAGGAGGAGTGATCTGAGGCGAAGCCTGGTGGAGGACAGGAGTGGTGTAGGCAGTGAACGAGTGTGTGGGTGAGACGGGGGGAAGGGGTGGAGACGGGAGGGGCTGCTTGGTAAGACAAGGCTCCCCCGTAACGCCCTCAGGGTTCCTGTCCAGAGCCGCCTGCTCGGCCCCTTCAGGTCCATCGTCCTCAGAGCTGTCTGCAGACGCGTCCTCTACAGCAACCGAGGGCCCCGGGGCCGAGCGGCCCTCCTGGCAGTGCTTGTTCAGGTTGGGGTCACTGGACGTACGGGTCAGAGGCAGCCCGTTCTCTAGAGCTGACAGCAGGTTGTCCATGGAGCGAGTCTTAGGAAGCCTAGACGAGGAAAGGCCCAGAAATATTATTCCTCCAGCATTTCCCTGTTTTGGACTCTAGAGGGCAGTAAAACACAGTCATCCAGCTGCTCAGCAGCACTGGCTGAAAACATTCATCCCCGAATCATTTCTACAGTTTATCAGGTTATAACCATGAACCTGACTGGGGTTTGATCTGATAGACCAACAAAAAAGCACAATTAAGAGGAAGAAAATCTCTGAATGTCAAAGTGTGTGTCCAGTTCCCCCCCTTTGATTCAATACTGCTGGATAAAATCCAGAGGTTCTGTACATGTGTGTAATTTAGTATGAATCCAGATGTTCTCTCAGAGATTTATTAGGAATACAGCAGGTAGAGGAGCTACTCTGATCAGAGGAGACCAGACCTTCCTGAGAAGGAAGGGTTGGGCAGCGTTTGGATTGAAGCGATTCTGGTTCCTATCGGTTCTCGATTCTGATAGTTTTAGGAGGAAGGATAAAAATGTCCTGGCTGACCAGAGTTCTGTCTGGATAAATCAGTCTGAACTTCCCAATGAAATTCAACTCCTTGGAGTTTTAACTTTGGTTAAATGTTACTAAAAATCATCATATTTACCTGATTCTGATCGATGCGGTTCTAGGTAAAGTTAAAGGATCCTTAGAGAGTTTATATCTTCAGCATCGTTTCCTGCACCTCAGTTCCTTTTTAATGGCTGTAGAAGCAGTGATGCTTTACTTTTCCAAACAAAGAAATGATTGGATTTTGTTCGTTGTTCAGTTAGTGGATTTATCTTATTTAATAGATCCCAGATAAAAGAAAATAAACAATGAAAATTGTTTATTCTGCTTAAAATTACTCATAAGTCTGGTGGACGTAGATTAAAGCGATTTTTATTCTAACAGGAACGTACAGAAAACGAGGCAGTTATCTTTTAAAGCATAACGTAGAAGAAAGAAAAGATGATTAAACTGGGAGAATAAGGTTGGATACACTGGCCTTTCAGATTTTCACTTAAAAACCCAATAAAAGATGTTGTGGATTAACATTAGAATCAATCAAACATGTAAAGAATAAAATAAGAGGGATGAATGTTTGTGTAAGAGTCAATAAATCTGGTAGGTATTTAAAGGAACATACCTGTCCAGTGAGCGAGAGGTGAGCTCATCTCCAGTGATACATGGTGGCAGATAAAGCTCCACAGATTCATCCACAGCTGTGCAGGGGGAGGAGGTGGCCAGGTAAACAGCTGTCCACAGCTGCAAGGCTCGAGTATGGCAGACTGGCTGCAGCACCTGGCAGACAAGGACATGAAAACACACATTTCCTTTGTTAATCAGCAGAAAACTGGTTTCACAAAGAAAGATCTGCTTACAACCCCTGGCAAAAAGTATGGAATCACCAGTCTTGGATGAGCACTCATTCAGACATTTCATGCTGTAAAAC